>VYZR01119238.1:0-14379 GCA_013400675.1 Oxylabes madagascariensis | reverse complement strand
GTTCTCTAACTTGCCCTGGGTTTTCTTACCTCCCACTGGGGGACACAGTCACAGCAGAGGAAGAGCTGCATCCCATCCTGACGCTGAGCTCAGCACTTCCCAAAAACCCACACAGGTTTCAGGTGCCACCTCAAACCCATCCTGGAATTCCCACCTGTGTTTGGTGGATGCCCATCCGTGACCAGCCCCTGGAAACTCAATTTTAGAGACACAACCCACCATGGACCTGTCTAAATAATGCTGATCCCGGGGCAAACTGGAGGCTCTTTGATGGGTGTCTCAAGTGCATCTGCACTTTTGTGAGGGTTTATTTCTGACCCTGTGCAAATGCTTAAAACTCAGCGTATTTTCTGCTTTCTTAAAATAACAGTTATTCTCCAGCTTGTCCATGGAGCTCAGAGGTTGAGCAGTAATAAACACACGCTCACCCTTCAGTCCATAAATATCTGCTCCTTCCCAATCCCTGGCTTGGAGGTGGACCTCAAAAAGAGCAGGTAATTCTGCTCTGCTGTCATCTGTATCCTATCCACCATGTGCCAAACCTTGCAGCAGCACAAGAGGATATTTTATTAGCTGATAAGCTGGCCTGCTATTCACTGAGGAAGAAGATTATCAAACAAATTACACTGAGAACCAATAATAGGGGAAAGGTTAATGATTTCTGTAAGCCACCCAATTCACCCGCCCCTGTAGTTTACTAAGAAAATTAGGGTTTCTTCATGCTGAGCTTATGGGAACACTTTACCCATATTTCAACCCTTCTTTCCTCTGAGATCTTTGACATCACTGCTTTCTTGCTGGAGAATTTACATTAAGGACAATTATAAAACAAAAATATACCACCATTCAGGAAAATATACAACTTCTTATCAGAGGGTTGTGGATGTTCTTCTTGCCAGTCTACAGACATGGAGATTAAATTTCAGAGAGAGATTTATTTTGTGCTATTGTCCTGTTATTCACCAGAGGATTGTGCAATGCAAGTAATCTGATCAGAATAATGCATAGGGACATATTTCAGAAAACCAATAATTGTGGTAACGTTGAGCTCTGCTAGGTGCCAAAATAAAGTCCAAAATCACTCTCCCTCTTTTCCACAATTCCTTAATCATGGCATCATAATGTGCTGCTCTGTTGTCCATTAAAGCCACAAGCTTGAAGTAATCAATGCTGGACATTTGGAGATTTATTGTAATTTTAGATCTACAGCACTTTTGCCGGCTGAAAAGCAAAATTATAGTTTATAGGTGTGCCATATCTTACATTTTACAGCTTTTACTTCTTTAAGCTGGCTTGGTGTGGGTTTTTCTTCTTGGCTTGAGGTTTTTTTTCCTTTCCACCTGAGTGCTGCAGGCTTTTTTATGATGTTAGGAAGCAGTTAAGGCAAACAACAGAAAAAATTACTAAAACTGACTGTATTTAAATTCTGTTTACTTCCTTAACCTTTTGACTTACCTACACAAAAAGTAATCTTTCATAAACAAGTCCCAAACAAAATCATTGCCTATTTTACTTTCCTTAAACCCTTGTGGAATAAGCAGAAATTGTAACAAGATCCTTGTGACCGTTTTTTATTCCGCTCATATTTGCAATGATTTTATAACTGACGCTTGCTTTGCCTCTCCACATTATCACAATCAGTGCATCCTGGGATTAAAAACCATTTAGGGCCCAACTCTTAAAGAAACTCCCCACACAGCAGTATAATGAACACTGTTCCTTTTTATTGTTGCTGGCTTTATTGATATGCCAAAGGCGCCACTAAGCTCAGTTCTCCCTCTAAAAACAAAGGACTTGACCCATTTCCCTTCATGGCTCTGGTACAGCACAAAAGCTTTGGGGAAGGTAACCCTGAGACCCCAGACGGCCAGCGTGGGGCTGGGTCAAATGTTTCACGTGTCTCAAGACAAATGTTCACGTGCTCTCTTTCATTTTTAAGAACGCGGCAGCGCAAATTATCAGGAAATCATAAAAGACTTGGGTTGGAAGGGACCTTTAAAGGTCATCCAGCCCAACCCCTCTGTGATGAGCAGGGACATCTTCCACCAGCCCAGGTTGCTTGGGTTGTTTGGATGAATTCATCATTCCCAGATCAGTTGTTTGAGGGGTAGAGGGGCAAGGGAAGTGACCACCATCCTCAGAAATCCATCCACATCCTGATTCCAGGAGAGCTGCTGGCATCCCCCTGCTCCTGCTCCATCCCTGACGCTGCAGATGAGGTCCTTCAACTCACCACCAAGAAACCATCCAAGTTCAGGGGACTACTTCACGGTGCTCTAAACTTCAAGTGATTACAAAAAACTGCTGAAGGATATTCCAAACAATAATGGATTCACCAGGTGCTTGCCCAGAATGAGCTGAATCCTGTCTTGCATCTTCCTGTGACCTGGAGACCAAAATGGGGCTCACATGAGTGGATCCTCTGGAACTCAGTTTCATGGACATGCCAAGATCTGCTCATCATGGAGAACAGCAAAAATCAATCGAATATTTTAGTTAATATTGTGTAGCCATGCAGCCCTTCACTTCTTACAGAACCTTTCAGCCAAGTGCAGCTCAAATCCATACGAATGAGGATTCTTTAACCACTGCTGAAATATTAGAATTCCTGTGAAATACAGCACTGCTGGCACAGAAAATAAATATGTGAATCCCTGTTAGGAAACAGAGTGCAGAAAATAAGTTTGATTAATGTATTTCAGACAGGTGAATTACAGCTTAGCCCCATTGAAATGTGACCAGACACTTTGAAACTCTCACTGGATCCCATCTGAGAGCACAAATGGTGACGTTTTAGATTTCCTGGGAAAGGCAGGCACCCCAACAGCAAAGTTACTGGGAAAGTCTGTTACCCAGTGACCAACAAATGCCATTCCCTGCAGCAACTCCTATTTCTGTGGAAGGCCCCACTTCCACAACCCCGCTAGCACAGTGCCAGCTAGTTTTCATGGAAGGAAAAGGCCCCAGCTTGAGTAACAGATCTCCCAAGCCAAGAGGAACAGACCTAGAAACTCTGTAATTGGAGAACCTAGAAAAAAAAAATTCCTAAGTGATTGCCCGTGCAAGCACTGAAATGGGAATGTTGTGTGTCACAAGACAAGGATGTCACAAGATCCCAGCAGCCTTGAGGTTGGAAGAGACCTCCAGGATCACTGAGTCCAACCTGTCACCCAGCCCAGAGCACTGAGTGCAGTCATCCCCTGGACACCTCCACTGCCTCCCTGGGCAGCCCATTCCAACTCCTGCCCACCCTTTCCATGAAGGAATTCTTCCTGATGTCCACCTTGAACCTCCCCTGGTGCTGTTTGGAGCTGTTTCCTCTTGTCCTGCTCCTTGTTCCCTGGGAGAGGAGGCTGATGCCCACCTCCCTACAGTCTTCTGTCGGGTAGAATCGATCCAGCTAAAAACCAATTGTCACAGGAGGGATGCAAAAGCCTCCAGAAGCGAAGCCACGAGGTGCTTTGTATTCCCAGAGCGACCCACAGGCTCTGATCTCCCACTCCTGCAGGGAGGGGGAATGTGGCCATTGATTTCAATGAGTGCAGGATCAAGACCGTAATGCTCGTGGCAGCCATACACATCAGTGTAAACCTATTTGTAACAGAACCTAAGGGCACATTTCATGCATGGCTGGGAGGAAAACCCACTCACAATGGAGGGCAGGAGCATTCATGGAGAATTTATACTACAAAAGAAAAAGGAAAAACTTTCCTCTATGCCTCTATGTGAATTCATCAATTTAACTTACACTTAAATGGAAAATCGCTATACAGAGACCATAAAAACGTATTATGTTACCAATTGAATGGTTTACACTGCTGGCAAGCTCAGGGAAAACGTACCTTTTCACTATCCCCAGCCTGAGTGAAGCACATTATGAAGGATCCCATATATATCCTTAACTTTTGTACATGGCAATTCTCTTCGCATGTGCTCTCCTTACCCTAAATCAAGTGAGTGATGAGAAGAAGGATGAGCACGGGTAGAGAAAGGAAGGAGATGTAAAGAAAAAGAAAAGTGGAGGAGGAAAATAAAGAGAAAATAAAGTTAGGGATGAGGAAGAGACAGAAATGGAAAATAGTGCAAGAAAAGGGCAAGGTGTTTCTCAGGAGTCCAGGGTAACAAATGCATCTCAATAAAGGCAGGCTGCTCTAAAAGGAAAACAATTCACACATCTCACTTTCCTCACGTATATTCTAGTTGCACATGCCAGGAGGCAGGAGGGCAGGAAGAGACCAGAAAACAGGGAACAGAGGACATGGTGCTGGGCAGTACCCTGGCTTAGCCAGCTGCAATAAATCCATTGCTTAGTGCTAAAAGAGAGTATTTTATACCCATCTCCATTCTCTGACTGCCACAGACAACAGCTGACAGGGCTGGGGGGTTCCTCCGGACCAGAGCTCAGTAAATGCTGCGAGAAGGGACATTCCAAAGTCCTCTTGTCCTGCTGCTTCCCCATAGATTTGCAGGGAGGCAAACAAGGAGCTGTCACAGCATGGCCATGCATCCTCAGAGCTCAGTGGATGGAGGTCAGCTGTGGCTGGAGCAGCACACGGCAGATCCAACCGTCTAGAACCAAATTTTCCACTCCCAGAGCTGCAGATATAAATGGAAAGGGTCCCCAGAGAAGCTGTGGCTGCCCCTGGATCCCTGGAAGTTTCCAAAGCCAGGCTGGACAGGGCTTGGAGCAGCCTGGGACAGGGGAAGGTGGCACTGGATGAGCTTTCATTTCCCTTCCCACCCAAACCCCCCAATGATTCTCTGGTTTTATGCATGGACATACGTTTATGCAGGAAGTTGTGAAAATGGCAGTTTCTCAAACTATTTGTTGTATTTTATTATTTTTATGAGCCAGTGTGCCACATCCCAAAGTTCAGCAGTGGGGTCAGGGATGTGCAGCATGAGAATAAGCCCTGATCCATTCCTCTGCTCAGTTCCACTCCCTGCTCAGTGGGATCTGGCACAAACAGCACCCTGGGGATGTTCCAGTCACTCAGATTCCTGCCAAAACCCCTCAGAATTCGAGTGCTGGTGGCACATGGTGTCCCAACTAGACCCCACACTCGGGCAGTGCAAACCTTGGCCTGAAGGAGATTTCCCCATCCCTGTCCCCTTGCTCACCAGTCAGGGGTCTGACCTCTCCAAAGTGTCAGATTTCAGCCCCCTCTAAAATTTTTTACAGTTCAGAAGTGCAAAGGGAGCAATGAAACTCTCACCTTTTAATGCTGAGCTCCCCAGCGGGGCTGCTGATCAGGGCAGGGGGTCCTTAGGAGGTTCCCTCCTTCGTGGTCCCGCTCCCTCCTCTTCCCCCCTCATTCCCATGTAAATATCCACTAATGCAAAGAACAAACATCCCACCAAACCTAAGCACAGGAAAAAAAAAATTAGGCATAGGAGATTTGGAAAATGTCGTTGTTTTTGTTCTAAAACCTTTGTGCAAAGTCTGATTGGTCTTTACTCATGAACAACTCAGAAATTACTTTACTTTTTATTTCTCTTCTCGCCTCCTTCCCCCACAGAGTAGTTTGGTGAGTATTGAACAGCTCTGTCACAGGGATTACTGATGTTAATCAGGACCACACAGCCACATTACACAGAAGTTTTTGCAGGGACTATCCTAAGGAATATAAATTAACGGTGGAGATTGTTCTGGACTGCTGACTGCAGTGTTGGTTACTTTGTGTTAAGAAAACTGCACTGTGCAAATCCCAGGAGCTCCGAGAATGATGACAGGAATGATCAAAGGAAGGCTGGAAATCTATTTATTAATGAAATATAAAGAGATTGGTAGACAACAATTATACCTTAGAAGGAAGCCCATAAGAGAAGATGTGATGCAGTATAAAAAATACTGATCAGCACAGATGAGGCAGATCAAGAGCTTCAGACTCAGAGCACACAATCAATTAAACGCTCGCAAATTCAAAGCAGATGAAAAGAAATTTTGTGTGGCCCAACCTGAAACTCAGACAAATGAACGTTGCTGGGATCTGCACGGCAGCAACATTCCAGATATTTATGTATCATGAAGGAGCAGGATCCCTCCTTACAAACTCTGGAAGGGGCGTTACACAGCAAAGCCCATCGCCAGCACTGTAACCAGAATAAGAATTAAAGGGAAGATAATTCCCCAAATCCAGTGCTTTTCATGCCAGTGGTGGCCGCGGAAGGACACGGAGCAGGGGTGAGGTGGGCGAGGTGAGGCGCAGCAGCGCTGATGACGCATCTCAGACACATTTACTGCCCGGGCACAGCCACGCATTTTATGAAACCCTGGCTGTCCCACAACAACGTGCTGAAATCACTTGGAAAAAAACCCATTAATTGTGTTGGGAGCCCTTGCTCATAATTATGACCCTCCTGATCTCGTTGACCCCAGAAGTGATGCTGGCGGTAAAAGGACGCGCCGGAAACGGCCGCGTGTCGGGTTCTGCCCAACTCCAGCTGCCTGAAGAAGAGCCACATAAAAACGCCGTTAAAATAAACTTTGGTAGACAGAGACCTGGTGTAAACCAAGTGTAAACTCTGAGTGGATTTTTACTACGGACCCATAAACCTTGGAAAATAAAAGTTTGTGGAGGAAACGGAGAGAGACATCGATCACGGGGACACCGGGTGCTCCCGGGGTCTGCAGGCACCGGCTCTCCCCTGCAAATCTCACCTTCTTTTCCAAAGCTGTGCCTGTAAATGGCATTCCTGAGGCTTCCTTACAGCCTCCTCTATCACAGAATTATTTCAGTGCTGGCACCCTTCCAGTCCCAGGCCGCAGCCAGCGAGGCAATTCCTTTCCTCCACTTCTTTTTCTCGCGTCCCTCAGGAAAACCTTCACGGAAAAGACTCAGCTTTTGTTGGTTGTAGCACATCAAGATCCCAAAATTGCTCCTAATTGTAACATTTGTAATTACTTCTAGCTTTTAATTTTTATAATGACTCTTCTTGGTTCTGTTGACCAGAGGGAAAATTTTAATCCCAAATGTGCCCAACTGTCAAAATTGCCATTACACTTCAGGTAAAAAAAAAAAAAGGCTTTTAAGAAGTCATAAAGTTTACTTATTGAAAATTAGAAATGAATATTTATTGTCAGGCTTCCATCGGAGATTGAAACCTTTTATTTAACACTGGCTGGAAGTGTAAATTATTCAAATGTTTACATTTGAATGCTGCTGGACTCTAATGATTCCATTTTCTGCAGTGTGTTAGTGGTAAGATAATGAAAAGCTTCATCAGAGGGTTAAGCAAACATCCAGCTGCAACTTTTCATGGCAATGGAAAAGGTTCCATTCAGGCAGGCCTGTGCTCCTTGCAGAAAACCTTGCAGCCTTCCAGTACCTGAAAGGAGCCACAAGGAAGCGGGAGAGGAATTTTACAAGGGCCTGGAGTGCCAGGAAAAGGGGGAATGGGTTCCCTCTGCCAGAGGGCAGGGTCAGATGGGATATGGGGAAGGAATCCTTCCCCATCAAGGTGGGGAGGCCCTGGCACGGTTTGGCCAGGAAAAGGGTGATGCAGCCATACAGGCAAGAAGCACACTTTGAGTTCGGTTATTTGAGAGGCTTTTTAAGGACACGAAGGTGTCAAATGGAGAAAGCAGTGAAGTTTGGAACTTCTTAGCACCTGTTTTTTTCCATTTTTCTACATAATTTTGTTTCAGAAGGAACAGAGAAGGTGACTATCACTGCTCTTCTCCAAGGCAAACTCAGTCTCTCTCCTTGAGAAATCCCCACTCAGAACCACCCTTGCACCAGCCAGCAGAGCAGGATCCAAAGGCAACAAATCCCACCACATCCCTTCTCCAGCTGCCTGTCCCATCCCCACCCCGAGGCCCTGGGGAAGGCTCCAGCTCCAGAGAGGACGAGCTGGGCTGGCGTGGGACACAGGTAATATTTTCTGCCTTAACTGAGGTTTTCCTGAACTTCAGCCACGGCATTAGGTGGTTAATTTTCCCCCCTCTCCAGGGTTTCCATGGGATATCCTGTTCATGCATCCAGAGCCTACTGTACAGGTGACGGGAGTTTCTTGTATTTAAAGAGAAAACAAAAAACACAGGCGCTCAAGGAGAAAAATGTCTTTTAACCAGTAAAGACAATTTTTTCTACCTCATAAAGAACCAAAAGGAGGCAAAAGCCCAATTTTCCCACCATTCAAACCTCAGTTCCAGCCCTCACCTGTGTCACTCCCGTTAGGCACAGTCCAAAGCTCTGCAGCTGCCCCTGTATTTTCTGCCAGTATAATTTTTTTAAATACACAAATATTATACTCCAGGGCATGTTTTGCTGGGCCAACAATACATGCCTCACTTTTATTGTGAGGCACAAGCCCTTCAGTTTCATGTCTTTTGACCTCCCAAGAAATGTATTAATGACCCTATAAAGCTCTCTCTGGCACGTATTCATATTAATACAATATACTCCTTTGTTTTTTTTAATTAAAAAAAAAAAAGGGGGGGGAGAGGGGGGGAAAAAAAGACAGTTGTTTCAATATCCTTCCACCACAGAGCATAATTCAGTGGGAAAATAAACCGAAAACAGCGATCTGAAGAGGGGTAGCTGACATTAAGCCCGATTTTAGGCTTATTTTTATTCCTCCTTATTTCTCTTGCTTTCAGTTGTGACTCTGCTCAACCCAAAATCCAGCTGCTGCTTTTGGATGCCTCCTGCCCGCTGAAGGAACCAGCTCCTTCCGAGCAGCATCCAGGGACGGGCCAGGGGAGCAGTTTTAGGTCACAACTTCCCCTCCCTCCACTTGGGTCTCACTCCCAGGCACCACATTGCTTCCAACCCAGGGTTGGGAAACGGCTCTGAAGGGTTAGGGTGGAGCAAAGGGAAAGATCTGAGCCCTCAATGAGTGCATGATTTGTGCCTTAAAAAAAAAGCAAATTGCAAAAATAATTGTGGAAGTAACTTCTGCCACAGCTTCCTCAAGTTATTTTTTATTCCCAGTGCAATTTAAATGAATTTACTGGAGGCTTAGGTCAATACTTGGGCTACTCCTGGATCCTGTAGCACACTGGGAGTAAGTTTGGCTGTGACTGGTTCACACGAAGTTCTGTATCCACAGACATCCTCCAGTGCTCCAATCCTGCTTTTTGACAGAGTGGCTGAGTGAAAATCCTTGTCAAAACCTCAAATCCAATATTGCCATGCCGTTATCCGTCCCTCATTAGCACAGTGGACACAAACATCTCTCACCCTGTTGCTTTTATCTTCTTTTTCTACCAGGATTGGGATTAAATGCTCGAAACGGTGTTTTGTGTTTGGACTCAGATGTTTATTAATTCTCATCTACGTTACAGTCTAACAAACCATGAGTTCTACAGCACTTCTAGCTAACTAAGAAAAAATGGCCCCTATCTCTCTCTACAAGGCCTTTTAAGGATAAAATGTCCAAATGAGAAATGACACCTAAATTATTTTTACTTTTAACCCAATAACCAACCACCCGTGGCCCACAATGCAGATTTTTCTCTCCAATTACAAAACACCACCCAGACCCATGGAGAAGAAGGTGAAAAAGAAGGACTGGCCTCTGCCCTAAAACCTCCACCTTGCTTTATATATATTACTGTATTCTAAACCCTTAAACTCTAAGTTTTGCACCCTGTGATATCACACACTTCCATTCAAACTCCACACCCACAATCCCAGTGCTGTCACTCAATTTTGGGAGCCTTCTCCACGGCCTCAGGTCAATGCAGTGTTTGCTTGGGGGTCAGTGCCTGTCAGCACAGAAAGCCTGGAATTCTCAGTACCCAGGGTTCCAACATTTCACCCCTCACTGGTGGCACAGCAGCTCAGCTCCGAGCAAAGCCAGCGATGATTTACATCCAACTGATACAAACAGGGTAAGTTTTAACTAATCTTTCAATTAGTCTAAATTCTTGATAAAAAAACAAATTGCAAACTCCAATTGAGCACGGCAAAGGCTATGCCAGACTTTTGAAGCAGATCCCAGTGCTTCAAAACCACAAAAACAAGCAGAATAATGAATTTTTGCTGTTTAAAAGACAAATCAACCCCAATTTGGACTTCAGTGTCCTCAGGACGGCTACAACATGGGAAAGAAGGGCAAATCTGGCATTGCTCCTACTTAACTCTGAGAATTTTTCCTCCTACTTTGAAAGGAAAAACATCACAGTTCATAAAGTGTGGCCTTTTTGTTAACTCAGAACTACTTTTTTCCTTCTAACACTTCCAAAAAAACACTTCAAAAGTTAATAGAAGCGATTTAGCCAACAGCTCTTTTGAAAGGAAGTCTCCAAGCTGAACTCCAAATTTTGATAAAGTGGAGAAAGTGTCACCCACAAAATAATAGAAAACACTCCACAAACCTCAAGACCTCTAAGAGATAATTTTCCAGAATTTTTTTCCTAGCAGCATCCTAGCTTTTGTTTATCTTTGATATTTAAGGCAAAATAGATGGGAATATTCATAATTAATAATGAGTAAACCAAGAGTTTAGTCTTTTTATTAATTTTTAAATTTAGAAAATTATTAAAATACATGAAGCTGAAGTTATTTGGCAGGCGCCTTGCAATGCACATAAATAAATCTCTTTCAGCAAGTCCCCAAGGGTTTTAGGCAAAACTTTGTGAATGCCAAAGAGGAAATCTAAAAACAATTTCTGGCTTGGTAGTTGAGCCAAAAAATGGACATCAGGTCCAAAATACAGTATGAAATATTAGTTTTTGTGCTCAAGAATGAAGTGAGGGATGTTTTCAGCTCAGGACTGTCTAAGGAGCTTTCCAGTGAACCAGAGCAACAAAGATTTTAACCATTAACCATTTAACCATCAGCAAGAGCCTTGCTTTAGGGATTTCACTGCAGTTCTTTGGAGGGACTCATGGACAACAAGGGGCACTGGGTTTGGGTTTTTTTTGTTTTGGTTAGCAAAACATTTTGTCAGAACTTTCCCGGCCATTTTTAATTCAGGTCAATACGCAGGAAGGCGTCAGTGGTCTAGAGAGGATTCACCAGTAGCCTGGGTTGTGTTGATTTCTCCATAGAGGATACCCAGCTCCTTCCATTGGGATTCCAGTGACATCCTTCAATTCCTTCTCCAACATGAATGAGGCAAATTTCAGGGCAAGCTGAGAGAGCAGTTAGAAAACAGCTCTGTGCTGAATATCCCTCAGAGCATTGGGAAATGGGTGCAAGTCTGGCCACAATCAGGCTTTAGAAATTGAAATCTGAACCACCTGGGCTGTGGAAGGTGTCCCTGCCCATGGCAGGGGGTGGAACTGGGTGAGGTTTAAGGTCCTAACCCAATCCAGTCTGTGACTCTGTGGTTCTTGATGCTCCAAACAAAGTCACCAGGGTGGAGTTGGGGAAACTCTTGTCGTGGCTGATGTGTTCTTCTTTTACCTCACCTGGGGAACACATCAAGGACACACAGATCCAAATCTCCCCCAGGCTCCTCGGTTTACAAACTTACCAACATTTTGCAAAAGTCCAAACTGTTCATGTAGGGTTATAACCTGCTTGTTCCAGCAGAGAAAACATTTGTGGGCTTCACAGTAATTGTGGCACCAAAGGTTGATAGAAAATCCACGTGAGAGAAAGTTCTCCAGACAAGATTGAGTTTTTACCCCCTGCACTGATCGTGGAAAAGGTTGTCAAGCCCTGGAATTG
The DNA here is from genome assembly GCA_013400675.1 of Oxylabes madagascariensis. Classification (NCBI taxonomy): domain Eukaryota; kingdom Metazoa; phylum Chordata; class Aves; order Passeriformes; family Timaliidae; genus Oxylabes; species Oxylabes madagascariensis. The sequence continues at coordinate 2,755 of VYZR01119238.1, read as the reverse complement.
ACTTCCCGGGGAAGTGGTGGAGTCACCATTACTGGAAGTGTTCAAAATGTGTGGATGTGGCACTTGAGGGCAGGGTTTAGTGGTGACCGTGGTGCTGGTGCTGGCTGATGGTTGGACTTGATGATCTCAAAGGTCTTTTCCCACCTCAATGATTCTACAATCATCATTTTTGGTGAAGATTTGCTGCTTTGTCTAATTTGATGGCAACCTTTAGTTACAAATAAACCAGAATTGGACCTCTTAACGTGCTGCCACTTGAATTTCCACTCTGCTCCTACCAGTGCCCTCCCTTCCAGCCCAGTTATCCCAGCATGGGCACACAGGGAAGCGAGATGGGAAGCAGAAAGAATATGAGGTGGGGGGATTGCCAGAGTTCTAAGAATCATCTTTTACTTAATTTTCACAGGTATCTGATCCAAAAAGCATCCACTGAGTGAGCACAAAACCAGCAAATACCTTTTGGAAAGTCTGCACTTGTGCTGCCATTTCCCCTGATGCAGAACAGCAGAGGTTTCCTGCACACAAATATGAAAACTGATATATTTCACAGAGCCCCGACTCTCCTCATTCTCCTTGCATGATAAACTATGGTTATGGAGGGACAGACTTGCAGGAATCACACACAGACTCCAGTATTGGCTGTCTGCAGCATGTGCCCCTGAGAGGAAATTTGCATCTTCAAACAAAACATCAGCAGAATCGACAGATTCTTGTTTAAATAAGGTTTGTTCCAGATTTGAGATTTCTAGCTATTGTTATCGACAATACAAATGAGGGTTTATGGGAAGAGGATATATTAATTCCTTCCTTCCCCTGATTAAAAACATCATACATCTCACTGCAAACTGGAGAGTTGTGATTTTGAAACTCCTGTAGGCACCAGCTCCCAGCACGCTGTTCTTTCATGCATCACGTCACTTCCCGGCTGCCTTTTGCTGAAAATGAATGCAACAAAATCAAATATGCCCCCTAAAAATTCCGCTGGAAATACTCCTTCATCAGAGCTGATTTGCAAGTGAGTGATTCTCGGGGAAAAACTCGGTGTGTTCTTGAAAAGGGCTCAAGTTTGTACTGCCCAGCTTGGATTAAAAATCCTCGCTGGGGTTTCTCTGGTGACAATGTAAAGTTAAAAACATTTCCTGAGCATCTGAGACAGGAACCTCCCAGTCTTGCTCTCATCTTCCCACCTCTGGGGTTAAGCCCAAAGTTTAACCAGTGATCCTGATTTGTTCTGTTTGCTGGGATTGGTCAAGCTCATTCCTGACAGGAGCCTTGTGGGAGGGTCTAGGAGACACAAACGAGCCTGATGACACCCACGTGAGACATTCTCTGCACAGAAAAACTGTCTGACGAGAAAATGGAGCCACTAATGGGGTTTTTTGTTAATGAACAAAATTCAATCATTTATTGACGCTGTTATGAGAAGTCTGTTTATTTATAGAATCATAGAATCACAGGATGGTTCGGGTTGGAAGAATTTTAAAGCTCTTTTTGTTCCAATCCTTGCCATGGGCAGAGACACCTTCCGTTAGACCAGGTTGCTCAATTCCCCACCCAGCACTTCCAGGGATGGGGCATCCACAACTTCTCTGTGCAACATCATTTAGTCAGCTAAAAGCACTGAGTATCTTACAGTCACCTACAGAAAATTTTGGGTCCATGAACTCTCTACTACTGAAAAATTAGTAAAGACTAAAAATGTCACTTCATATTCTTCTTGTCCTGTGGGTTTCCACAAATGTTTGGGTGGCAAAAGCCATCTATTTATTATTTTTTTAATCTATTTATTTATTTTCTCTATGGACAGAAGTTTGGAAATTCACTGTGATGCAACTGGGTACAGTTGGTGCTGAAGACTCTTGGCCAAAATTTTCTACTGTTCTCTCATTTAAGAAATGTGCCCTTCTTTCCATGAAGTCTATCCCAAGTTTTTTTAAAAAAAATAAAAAATTCTTTTTGTTTTTTTTCCCTTTTGAAAAAAACAACAACAACAACAACCAAAAAAAAAGGAAACAGGGAAAAAAAATCAAAGCACAGAAAATTACTAGAAAACAACAGAAAACGTGAGAAAAAAAGCAACCACCCAAGCAAGAGCTATCCCTGTCAGGAGGTTTTCCATAAATCCTAACTTCTCATCATCTGAAGATTTACTTCTTTAGCAGCAGATGGTGTGACCCTTATGCAATTAGTTAGCTCTGCTCTTAGAGAGATAGCGCTCTTCAAACCCCAGTGTTGTTGCTGACAGAAACATTTTTAAAGCACTATGCAAACAAGACTACTTCCTTTAATTGCAGCATGCAAATAGGATGAAGAAGGATGGAAGGAGGTGAATATTAAGCACTCAGCCCTCCGCAGCTCTGAGGTGGAGCCTCCACTTGCTGGGTAATGCAGGGAACAAAGAGCATCCTCTGAAAGTGGATTTATTAGGAAGGAATTGTTCCCTGGGAGGGTGGGCAGGCCCTGGCACAGGGTGCCCAGAGCAGCTGTGGCTGCCCCTGGATCCCTGGCAGTGCCCAAGGCCAGGCTGGACAGGGCTTGGAGCATCCAGGGATAGTGGGAGGTGTCCCTGGCCATGGCAGGGGTGGAATGGGATGAGCTTTAAGGTCCCTTCCAACCCAAACCTTCCTGGGATTTTGTGAAAGCAACAGCTCCCAAAGTGTCCCAGTGCAGGAAGCTGAGGGACACCATGGAGCACCAGGGGCTGTGAAGGTGGTGAAGGACCTCGAGGGGAAAGCAGCTGAGGTCACTGGGCTTG
>VYZR01119211.1:10157-22596 GCA_013400675.1 Oxylabes madagascariensis | reverse complement strand
TACAGTTAATTCTAGTTCCTCTTTCTGCTCTCTCTATCCCTCTATATATGAATGTGGAATACCTCATTATAAAAGGCTATAGGATGAAAACTTACATGCTGAAAAGTCTTGAAAAAAATGAGCAAGGCTATATACATCTAAACTTAGTGCTCTTTTTAATTCATATGCTGGAATTGCAATGTCTTTGCACCTTTCTTCCTATTAGTTGTTAACACCTGAAATTTTGTAATTTTTTTGTTTAAATTCCTATATCAAAGACCCATTTTGTTATTCCATTTACAGGTAGTATTTTTTGCAATTACAGAAAAATCAGTTGTTTCTCAAGACAGTTCTAAAATTACAGACAAATATATTCAAATGTTGACTTTAAATTTGGGGGATTCTCTTTGTAGATTTCAAAACTCCTCATCAATTTGAAACTATATTAAAAGTACAGTCTGGGATTAACTTCTATATTATGGGCATGCTACTGCTGTTGACCTTATTAGTTAAAGCTTCCATAAAATTATTGATTATATTTGTTGAAAATGTAAGATTTCTACCAAACTTGTTCATACTTACAACACTGTTGAAGAACCCAATGTTATTAGACCACGGCTTCTGTGTTGAAGAATCTGTGATACGGTTCCTTCTGAACCAGCTAATCTTTTACAACATTAATTTTATCTTTCCTGAATTATGGATGCATGAAAGCCTCAGCTTTTCACATTTTAGAAACATNGATTCCAATAACAAGAGTATTTTCAGTGTATTTTTGTATAATTTTAATATTTTTATAAACCAAAAGACTGGAAATCAAGTGTAGGTTACATTTACATGTCTAAGTTTCTATCACTGTATGACAATACAAAGTTATGATGATCCACTTGCTACATAGGACACTTGGATATATTTCTAGGGTAAGCACTATGTTTACTTTCTTCAACCAGTAATTTAAATTGACAAATATAATTACTGGAAATTTATAAAATATGAATTGAAGTCCAGAGCTTTACTCAGAAATCAACCCTTTAAGACACACCCCTTTATTCAGCTTCATGAAGTTTTGCTGTTTGCTCTTCTTCAGATAATTCCTTTCCCTGTCCCTAGTGTAAGTTTTAATGAAGGTTATAGCTATAGTGCCATTTGTATGAAGATTAATTGCCAAATCTTTTTGAGGAAATCAGTTCTAGAAATAGCAATAAACTAAGCATTAATGATAGGAAAGTAAAGTGATTACAAGAAAAATAGTGAAACAAAGCAAAAGGGGATAATTGCATGGAAGGAGAAATACTGGTTAGGAAATACTTAGTTTATATTAGCTGATACAGTGAGCAAACAGGAATTTGTGATTAACAGAAGAAAGAAAACATGGTAAGAAATGTAGAACTTTCTAATAATGAAGCACTCAAGGATGCTTAATGATTTTCAGCAGCTGTTCACAAACACTGTGCACTTTACTATACTGTTATCTGTTCATGCAAGAGATGGATTCTTGTTTTACACATACATGCTGCTGCATTTGTTACCCTAGGGAAGGGAGAGACTGAACCCAGAAGAAAAATCCATCTGCAAATGCATATTCTAGTGATCCATTAGTAATGAACCTGCTCCATTCAATAATTTTAACCAAAGCAATCAATGTCTAAACCATTTTTTTCTTTAATCATGACATATCTCATGGAGAAGCCTGAGGGTACTCTGTTGTCTGAATTTAGGCCAAGGTTTGTTTTGCCAGTGTCCATTAAGGATTCAATTCATTAATGACCAAGACATTTCAATATAATTGTTAACAAGTGTTTCAACCATAGAATTATATTTTCTGATTTTATAGCAGTCTATAAAAGTATGATCTAAACACTATATAATTTTTTACCTATATTCAATTAACACTGTCAGTATTCACCAGAGTTCCTAATCCAGACATTTATTTTATACTTTCTATTCACATCTAAATGTTCAGTTTTATAAAGTTGTCTGATCTTTCCAGAGAGTGTGTGGATTTCTTAAGGAAGTGCATTTTTTACCATTTTAAACCTTTGTTTGAGTTAAAATGCCAATACAAGGTGCCCCTGTCCCTTTAAGAGATGTGTTAACAAAGGCTCTATGTTTCACTATTCAGTTTAAATCTTTAATTTCTGAACAGAATTAATAATAACAATAATAATTTATAGTGCGGGAAGACAGTTGCTAAGGTACTAAATTATGTCTTTCCTCTTTCTATTTCTCTTTCATGACCATCATCAAATTCATCCTACTGTTCAGTCCCAGGTGTTTTATCATTTGTAACAGTAGGCTGTAAACCCTTCAGGCTGGTTCTCTGGGCATCTTCTCATGCAGGAACTTCTAAAGCACTCACCATTGCGCTAGATCTGCTTCTGTTGGTACTGAAAGCTTCATTGACTTCAGAGCGGCAGTGTTAGGTCAGAGACTTCTGAAATATCCCAGTGAACATTAACTTGGCACAGACCTGACACAGTTTTTCATACAGGTAAATCATGAATAACAGTGAAAAATAAATAGTGACTTTTCAATTTACAGCTTGTTCTTCTTCATATATGAAAGGGGAAGACTTTCTCATATGCCTTGCCCTTAATTTTAAGAATAATGGGCCATCAATTTGTTGATTTGTACCCTCTGAAACTATACTTGTTACAACTTATAAATAGATCTTGGTATTCATGATACGTGAAGCACGCATAATGTAGCAACCAGGCACCTGTGACCATCTCCACAGGCCAAGGGCATGTGTCTGACATGGTCCTCTAGACAGAATGGCAGGCACTCATCTGAGAGCAAAGGCTGCAGCTGCAACTGGAGCGTCCACACCACCTACCCCAGTAGTGGCTAAGCTATTCATCATATCTAAGTAGTTGTGGCAGGGAATTTTTCACTGACAGGAGAAGGAAAAATAACCCCCAATTTTAAAATGGGAAAAAAAGAAGACCTTGGGAACTATAGGCCAATCAGTCTCATCTCTGTACCCAAAAAGTTCATGGAGCAGAGCCTCCTGGAAACTGTGGTAATGCACATGAAAAATAAGGATTGGTGACAGTCAACAAGGATTCACTAAGGTAAATCATGCCTCATCAAATCGTGGCCTACAACAGGGTTACAGCACGGGTACATAAGGGAAGANTGTTGAAGTGAGTCCAGAGGAGGGCCAGAAATATGATCAGAGCACCTTTCCTGTGAAGGTAGGCTAAGAGACTTGGGGTTGTTCAGCCTTCAGAAGAGAAAGCTTGAGGGAGATATAATAGCAATCTTTCAGTATGTAAAAGGGGACTACAAGAAAGCTTGAGAGGAACTTTTCAAAAGGGCATATAGTGATAGCACAAGGGGGATAATTTAGATATTAGGAAAAAATTCTTTACTCTGAGGATGGTGATGCACTGGAACAGGTTGTGCATAGAAATTGTGGATGCCTGGAAGNAAGGGAAGAGCAACTGATGTCATCTTCATTTGTGTGAAGAATATGACATTTCCCTGCATTATATCCTTTTCCCTAAATTGGAGAGGCAGAGATNATGGCAGTAGGGTTGAAACTAGATGATCTTTAAAGTATTTTCCAACCTCAGCATTCAGTTTTTCTATGTGTGTCATAGTGCCTTACACAGTAGAAAAAAATGGACTATTACTATTACAATATTGACACCAAGATTTTAAATACTTGTAATGCCAATATAATTTTGTAGCAGTATTATTAGAAGAGTACTGTGGTTCTTGTCGTTCTGGGAACAGCCCCCACCACTCTGTGCTGTTGTGGTGTCTGCTATGTCTTCAGTTTCCATCTAGCTCTTCTCCTCACCTCTACTAGTTCAGTCCTTTGAAACACAACTTTGGCGACCAGAGATGACTATTTTTCACTTTGAAAAATAATAACAAACAAATATAAACTGAGGGGTGGTGTAACTAGACAAAGTATTTATTACCAGCCTAAATTGATGAGGCTCATATCAACAATTACCAGTCTTGCAAAAAGCAATACCTTTTAATCAGCTATGGGAATCAATCAAAAATGCTTACAATACTAATGACTACTTAAAATGATAATACTTACATTATCATTTTCTGCATATTTTTGATACATTCTCATTGATAATAAAACTTATTTTTCGTGTTTTGACAAAGTTCATTAATGCATATAAAATTTTCTTTTACCCTATGTTCCATATGGGCTACTTCTGTTGTTGTGAGATAAATCTTGGGTTTTATTTTGTAATATTATTTTATAGTTATTTAAGCAGCATTTGGACTTGAACACAAAAGTTATAAAATTTGAAGTTAAATGAAAAGTAAGTTTATAAAGACATATAATTAAATTCATGGAAATAACAGCATTTATGATGCTTGTCTGTTTTTAATTTTGTCATCTTTAAATTAACATCGTGATACAGTTTTTAAATCACATGACCAAAAGATTCTTTCTACACGGACAAAACCAAATTTGTAACAAATTCGAAGAGAAGATGTTAATCCATGGTAAATAAGGCTGTGAAAACATCTCATGGATATAAATTAATCCACTGAATGGGAAGTTGTATTAGCACTTATGACACAATTCTTTTGCAATGCTTAGCATATCACATATGACAATAATTTCATAGCTTGCCAATAAATGTGGATCCTTCTTTAAAACACAACTGGTTTTGTAGAATGTGTGACTTGATTTGTAGAATCATTGAGTATTTACAATTTCCTCAAGCTGGGAGGTAAGAGCTTACTTCACAGTATTGTCATAAAGATAAATCAAGTGATGTTTGCAAAACACTAAGTTATTGGAAGAATACCTTAGGAAATCCAAAGTGAAATTAATCGTTCTCCAAAAAGCTCAAGATTTTGATGACATGCAATCAGTAAAGCCCAAGATCACACACTTAAAGGCAAAAAAAAAAAAAAAACAAAAAAAAAAAAAATTTTAAAATTTGGAAGNAAAACAAAAAACAAAAAACAAAAAAAAACCCAAAACAAAACAAAACAAACAAAAAAAAAAAAAAAACAACAAAAAAACCCCCCAAAAAAACAACAACAAAAAAAAAAAACAAACAAAAAAACAAAAACCAAAAAACCTTCCAGACCATATTCAGAGCATTGACAGCTATCTTAAAGAGATATAATGAATGAAACAAAAACTGAATCGGAACATGTATTTTGAGGTACATTGCAGAAGAGTTAAATCAAAAAAAATCAGAAATAATTGTTATTACTTAGTGTTAGTAAAATCCTTTCTTTTAAAATTTTTAGATGCTTTAAGTACATTAGTAATTATCACACACATGGATAAATGAATATGAGAAAAAGTTTGAGGCAGAGCTGTGGCACTAATTTCATCATAGGTATATAGTTTGAAACAAGCAATAGGTGCTGCTCTGTTTTGGCTTCATCTATCAATTCAGACTCTCAGGAACATCAGCCACGCATGTTTTTACTTGTGGCCATCAGTACTTAGGAGTAAAAATAGCTACTAAGCATGGAATTTACTTTTAGCCTTGCTAAAGTAAGGCTAAAGTAAGCTCTAAGACTAGAGCTTGCAACACATGCAAAGAGAATTTCAGTCAGCCAGNTTTGAGGCAGAGCTGTGGCACTAATTTCATCATAGGTATATAGTTTGAAACAAGCAATAGGTGCTGCTCTGTTTTGGCTTCATCTATCAATTCAGACTCTCAGGAACATCAGCCACGCATGTTTTTACTTGTGGCCATCAGTACTTAGGAGTAAAAATAGCTACTAAGCATGGAATTTACTTTTAGCCTTGCTAAGACTAGAGCTTGCAACACATGCAAAGAGAATTTCAGTCAGCCAGAGTACTTTTAGATTAAAACATGAGGAACTTGCAACATTTGAGCATTTCCAGGTTTAAGAATCAGCTGAGAATGCACTTCAAAGATTTCAGTCTTACATTTGTGTTGTTATTATATTTAACTTTATTCTTTTTACATGTATCTTTCTCAAAATACATCTGACTATTCTCTAACATGCAAACTCTATGTAGGTGAATTATACGTAGTAGAATTCATAGGGAAGAAATAGGTGGCCTCAAAGAGAAACATTAAGGTAGTGGCTGCTGGAATAATAGAAATATTAATGATCCTGCAATCATCTGCTGGAGGAAGTTATCTCTTAATATTCAGAAGATCAAACCCAGTTATGTGAAGAAATTGTTGTGTGATTGTTGTAAATCAGTTTTCAAGTTTCAGCACTTAAGATGTAACCAAAAATTAATATAACAACCAAACGGTGGCTCTCATTAATGAAAATCAGCTGAAACCAATCTAGTTTTACATTTTTCTGTACCTATTTGAACATCGATGTTGATTTTAGAAGTGGTTTGAAACACATTAGTCTTTGGGGGATTTTTTTCCTGCCAGTATTATCTGTGAAAAATTGTAAAATAAATAAATTACTCTGAATTTTAAGGTATAAAATTAAAACAACAAATATTAGGTTAAAAATAGATACAGACAGAGCTACAACTGTCTTACCTCAGACATCAAAATGATAGAAAATTAGTATAAAGCTTATCCATGTAACAAAGATGGAAGAATTCAATTCTGTTTCCTCATACTATCAGCAATTTATAAAATTGCCTTGGTTTGCATTTGATATTTCTCATTGTAGTCATAGGTCTGGTAGAGCTACCAGACTTTTTTAATGTACTACAACGTAGAAATAATGCTGTTAGTAGAACATCATATCCTGATATATATAAACCAATCTACTGTTGGTATCTGTACATAACTTTAAAATATAGTATAACACACTACAACATAGTTTGTCATTCTCTGAATGTTAATCAATTGTTATTACTGCCCTTAGGCTTTTCAAAGATTGCTTTAATTACTAAGTAATTTTTTTCCAATCTTACATGCCTAGATCAAATCAATCATAAGTAAGAAACAGGGTATATACATTTTTGGTGTTTTTTTGTTTTGTTTTGTTTTGTTTGTTTGTGTTTTTGTTTGTTTGTTTGTTTGTTTGTTTGTTTGTTTTTTGTTGTTCCTAGGGTCAGACTGCTGTAAATTCTACAGTCTATCAATATGAACACGGAAAGTATTTAGGTGAATAGAGATAAATGGTGGCTGTCTTCTGAGTTCACTGTAGGTCTTGCTTTCTAGATATGTGTTGTCACATTCGGTGTGAATGGAAAAAAGTACTGTAGTTTTTAAGAGAAAAAAATGCTTTGCATAGTTATTTCACACGTGGAACTTAAGGAAAAATGGCCACACTGCACCAAAGCCATCCTGAGGAGCGTGAAAACTGGTAGTGCACAGCTGTACGTGTATTCATGAGCTCTGTATCACCCTTTCAATAGGATAAATGTGACTGGAAGCGTTGACAGCTGCCTCTTGTGTGAGTGTGTCTGTAGACGCCTCGGCCCAGCACGGGAGCTGCAGGGACACCCCAGCAAGGCGGCAGGATGGGGTCAGGGTCTGTCGCAGCTCCACAGGCAGGAGCTGCCGGTGGGCAGCCCCACACCCCGCACTGGGCACCGCCCTGGCGCTGGGGCTGCGCTGAGGCGGGGCTGCCGTGTGCCCATGGGCGGGCCTGGCTCCATGGGCTCATGGCCGTGCAGGTCAGGGCAGTGTGCTCATGGGCGGGCCTGGCTCTGCGGGCCCATGGCCGGGTCCATGCAGGTCAGGGCAGTGCCCATGGGCCGGCCTGGCTCTGCGGGTCCATGGCTGGGCCGGTCAGGGCAGTGCGGAGGTGGGGACGGCCCCGCTGCAACGTCCCCTTGTCAGGGGCTCGGGGTCCTGGGCAGGGGCTGAAATGGGGTCCTGGGCCCTGGCCACAGCCGTGGTGACGGCTTGGCCAGGACATACGGGTGTCCTCGAAGTCCTCCCCTGATAAAAGTAACCTTGAAGAAGGTAGATAAAGAAACATGGTAATTCCTCATCAGCAAAGAACCAGGACACTCTGCAGCATATCTGTAGAGAAGGTGTGTTCTTCTCTATACAAAGTTCATTGCAATGATTATATTGTATTTTTGTTCTTTTAATATCTTTTTCTAATCTGATAATATGATTTTTTTACAAGTCTTTAAATCATAGAATTTATTTAATTCACTCAAGATTTCTCAGGCTGTCTTCCATTTTTGTTTATTTATAACAAGGTTAGGTCCTCATAGAAAGGTCCTCCTCTAAAACAACGATCAAATGGTCAGACTGAAGACAAATAGATCATCCTTCTTGTGGCTTTCTTTCATTTTCCAGTCCTTATACTTATTTTTCTAAGTGTTTTCTAGTTTTTCTATTATTTTAGGGTCAAAATCTGTTGCATGATCAAATGTCTTGAGTTTGAAAGGTCTGATTAGATGGTTATACCTCATGACAAATGCATTTGGCCACATAATCAAATTAAAGCAATTATCATTGTTTAATGAGATGTAAAAACTTTTGAAGATATATTTCCCACCCATGTGCTAAGATGTGAATTTGAGGCTGAGAGAGCAGAGGTTCAGGTCTAACATCTTTTCACAAAAGTTTATGTAACCCAAACTAAATAGTAATCATCCTATAGATCAGAGGCAGGGGTTTGTGTTGTAGTAAAAATTTAAGATGTTTAAGATGTCACAACGTTTAGTGATTTCGATAGAATTATTGTATCAATAACCACATACTAAAATAAATTTATAGAAATTCAAGAGTAAAATAATAAATATCTTTCTAGTATGAAATTTATTTGTTATGATAGGTCTGAATACTTAATGAACTATAAAATAGGTTTTTGCCACTAATGGTATTTTGGGAATGATATACTTCAAATGAGTAGTTTATGTTGTGTTTTGCCACTGACTCTAGTCAGATAAAAAATATCAGTATTACACATAGTCTATAAAAGTAAAAGAAAGAATTTTGTTATCAGATATATTGTGTACAATGCCAGGCAAAATCTTAGAACCTCAGTATCTATCAAACTTGCCCTAGTCTGATTTTTAGTGTATATGTAAACAAGCCATATAGTAAATGAAGTTCTAATTGTGGATACTCCAACTTTAAATTAATTTGTTTGGATTATTTATACTGTATTAATTTTATTTGGGCATACAATACCACATTTAGCTATTGGAAAAAAACATATTGTTCATCTCTATATTATTCAGATTTCCCTAAAATATTATATTTCTACTGTTCCAGCAAAAAACTGAAAGTGTATTAAGCTATTTTTTTTGAATTTAATAAACAGCAAATACATAGTGTTTTGCATTATTTTCACAGTAATTCAGCTCTGTAGTTCAGAATTTTTCAACTGTGACAGCCAACAGAAAAAAGTAAAGGGCAATAAATAGAATTTCTGAATATCAATAAGCCCCTTTCATTTTAAAAGAGTATGTAAATAAAATCTAGTGCATTACTTAGAACAACATCTGTAAACAAATACCTTTGCCATACTACAGATGGCAAATACCTTTGCCATCTGTAGTATGGCAAAGGTATTTGTCACACATTTTTGTTCCTTAGGCACAGCTAATAGTGTGTCACAGCACAAGGCCCAGTGAAGAAATTGAGAAGAAATCTTTCTTCCTCCTTGGGCTTTGAATTGAACCTTATATTCATATCTTGGCAAGTTTTTATTTTTTTCCATCTTCTAATTCTCTGGATGATTTACTGAGAGTATCTTCATACATTTCCAGTAATTCTGTGGAATAGAACAACTTATTTTTATAAATCACAATTTGTTGTAAAAAACACTTAACATACATGTTTATGATCCAGTGTGCAAGGTTCATTTGTAATGTGTTTTTAGAATATATTTTCAGAAAGGTTCTTAGGGTCATGATATTTTTTTACATTTTTGGGATTCAAATGGTAACACTAAGCTTTATTTCTGACATAACTTGTACAGTCAAATCACATACGGATGACAATAATAGGATGTCTAGGAAATAGACAATTTTTTATACATATGTTTACAGGGATGGAAATGTATTATGAGGTAAGCCTCTGCTACACTTCAGTTATTTCTTGAGTGTCAGTGTTAAATATATTTCATCTGGCAGTGTAAATGTGAAACCTGAGACTTGAAACTGAATCATATATCCCTTTTCTCTACAGTTTCTCTTTGTCTGTTTCTTTTCTGGGCTTACATAGACTAATTGAAGGGCAAACTGAGAGGAAATAGTATAATATCCCTTCTATGTTTATCAATGTAACAATAGAAATATGTACAAGATTTATCAACTTTGTTTGGTTTTAACTGAATTTTTTTCCTAGTTTGAAAGGGACATGTTGCTCTTATTTCAATTTATCTCAAAGCACTAATTTCCAGCATTCTTATATTTATTAAAATACTTTGTCTTGAATTTGAATCAATCAACTAATTAAAAGCTCAACTATAAAAGAAGACTAACAGACCAGTTGATGGAAACTGAAGGATGCAGTATATCCTGACATCTCTGCTTTACTCTTCTTCTGAATGCAGCTGTACAGTAACGAATGAGAATGTTGATGTTGCAAGAAAATTCCCTCTAAAATATATTTGCAGCTTATACACAGATCTAATGCGAGTACTTGAACAACCCCAGTTGTGTAGTAGAAGTTGAAGTGAATGAGCATGGGAGGTCAAAGTTAAAGAGTTTACCTACTGTAATGACAAGAATACCATGGAAAATCACAAGACAGAAATCTCTTTGGGTGATGAACATTAGGAAGTTTTCAATCACATGATACTTTAATCATTCATTTATTCATATATTTGAGTCTGGATTGGTTTTGAAATTATTTTTTTTATTATCTTTTTGCTTAATGTAAATGCTGATGCTTTTGAAACAATAAGATTCTTCTCATCTCGTCTCCAGACAATTAACAAATGTCTTAATAAATTCATGCTATGGAGACAAAATGGTATCCATATCCATTAGATAAAGTACTTCACTACCAAGCTTTCATTTAAACATTAGAAAACAGCTTCTTTTGAAATATTTTTTAATTTAGGAGTAAGAATAATGTTTGTGTACCTCAACATTCTTTCAAAACATATTTACTGGGCAATTTATGAAATTAAAAAGGACCTGTGTACACTCGACAGTTCAGAGTTACTTATTAGATTACAGATCAAATGTGTAATCTGATAAATTCTCAATTAAAAACCAACATGGAGAAAAAAAATGCACAAAACCTACAGAAGTTATAGTAATGCAAGATAAGTATTAAAAATGTTGGACTGTTTGGGTTTTGTTTTTTCTGTAATTCCAAACCAAAATTCTCAGCCAGTTTCAGACTGGGATTTCCATTCGCATTAGTGCAGAAAAATATTTGTTTAATGTTAGCTGGTCAGTAAAGGGCAGGTAAACCAAGTTCTACCATGTGTTGTGCATTCCATGGTAAGCTAAAGGCCTGAAGGAAGTCTATCCTTCTAAATGACAAAATGTTCTTTGCTCAGCTGCAGGGGAAGTGCCACATACACTGCTCATTACACAAAGAAGATTTTATTGCTGTAATAGGGCACATTGAATTTAATGTTCACTGAGGACATCATGCAGTTCACAAGAGTGAGTCACACAAACTTTAGTCATTCTAGCCTTTTTTTGAGCAAACTAGATAAAAGGAAGAAAAAATCTTCAGATATATGCTAGATCTTAGACTTATATAATGGGGAACTCAGAAAAAAAAGCAAACAAAACCCCATCCTCTTAGAAAGGAACTTGGAACTGAAAGAAATACAGGAAAATTCATGTATTAATGAGAAGAGAACATTCAGTTTCTTGTCACTCAATTTTTCTAGCTGAGTACCATTCCTTGTTGTATCAACTGTTATGAACTGAACAATGTGCAGGGAAAGTACTGAACTCACTGGGATCCTTCCTTTTGAGCTGCACTTACAGTACTGACTGATGACAGATACTGGTTGAGCACCATGAAAAATTTTCATTTTGAAGGACTAGCAAACTCAGGGAAATTCAATTTATGTGAAAGTCTTCTGGTCAGGTTTAATTCATGTGTGTCTGACAGGCTGTGTCTGCACATTATTGTGGTACCTCAGGCATTTTTTTTCTAAATACTTCTGGGATTTTTAGAAGGGGAAGGTAGGTAATCATACAGTAAAAAAATATTAAGCAATTGCTCATCAGGCAGTATAACCTTCAGAATGTGATCAAAAGCATTCCTTCTGGTTTGCTCTTGCAAGTTCTCTTTTTATTTTAACCTGTGACAAAAAAAAGGACAAAATGCAATCCAATAAATGCTCTCTAATTAAGTGCAAATACTTTTTCCCAGTAAGAGTCAGGCATCACTGAACTGTTTAATATTAAATAATACTTTCAATTAAATATTACGCTCTCAAATGTAAAAGAATAAATAACATGAAAAAATTTAAATTCTCTGACACTCTGAGGTAAAAAATCCAGGATCTCAGGATAGTTTCATTGATATCAGTAACTCTGCATCAGTGTAAAAAACACAGAGGAGTACTAGTAATAAGATGTGAATGCAGTAACAACGCAAGTGTGAAAATGCAGTAATGA
>VYZR01119210.1:0-13106 GCA_013400675.1 Oxylabes madagascariensis | reverse complement strand
TGAATGCTCATTCTACGTGAAGATGCTTCTAGGCAAGCCAATCTATTACACAAAAGGAAAAAGATATTTTAGTAAAAGGATACATTATCTTCACTGATTTCCTTATTTTGATTCTAATTCAGCAACTTTGTATATACAAAGTTCAAGTGTAGCAACTGTCATGCCCTGTCTTGTAGTTTAATAGGCAAGTTCAGTCCACCAAAGATGGAGCCAAATTTAAACACATCCTACCTATGATTAACATCAAAATAAGGTAAAAAAAATAAACACCATCCGAAACTCAATGACAAGAGCAGCCTGCAAGGATCACTGGCAGAACTAAGGGTGTACATTCAAAAAATGCTACAGTTAAATCCTGATGAACTGCTCGGCCCCTCCAAACCTACAAAAAATGCTGAACTTGCAGGCAAGAGATCACAACAGACAGCATTTATCTGAAATGAAAAACGAAAAACCGAACACTACCAATCTAAGGAAAAGTGGTGATCTGCACATAGCTTGGAATTCAGAAAGACTCCTTTATGATTTTCCAGAAATTTCAGAGGCTGCTGAGGTTGCAGAGGACTACAATTCAAAACCAAGGACAGCTTAACTTCAGAGCAAGGTAGTTGTTTCTCATTCATGTGCCCATCCATCTCTTGCTGTCTCTGGAAGAGTCCCTCCATTACAGGGAACCCTCAGAGATTTCTGGTAGTGGTTGCTTAACTACCAGGCAGTTTAGCCTATTACTAAAATAAATAATATCCATTGTCAAACAAAAGGTTCTTCCAACCCACCACCCTGACTGACATGCCAATGGCAAACATCTATAGAAGAGTGTAAGTGCAGGGAGGCACATAGCTGTACCTGCATAGTAATCTCTCTCTGCTTTCTGCATCTCCAAGATGTCCAAGCCACTGGGGACTTCTCAGCAATCAGACACCTTGGAAGGATTTATCTTCCAATCATTTTTCTCATTATTGAGTGAGAAACTCCATGCCCACAAGCTCCAGTGGTGATGTGTTCTGACTTCAATGCACAACAGAAGTATCTCCTCATGTCTGTCCCAACACACTCTTTACTCCCTCTGGCTTCCATACTATGAGAAACAGTGAGGAGCCATTCCCTATTCATACTTTCTCTACATTAATGTTTTACAGATCTTTTTCACATACTACATCAGCTGTTTCTCTCCAGGCCAAAAACCCCATGTCATTTACTTATTCTTCATATTAAAGAAAACGATCACTGACTGACTAAACCTGAAATGGTTTTTCCTTCATCAGTCTGGTGCTACAATACGACCAACCTTTTGCTGTTCACCTGCAATCTCCCACGCCATCCAGGTTTAATCTGCAGGCCCTTGATCACACAGGTCTTCAAGTGCACCCTTTTTTTTTTAATTTGCTTGAACATATATGGAAAATAAATCAGCCTTACAAAGAAAATAGGAGCAAAGTTGCTAGAACCTAGTGAGTGCCAGGGTGCACAAAACCATGGGAAATTATAAATAAGGAGCATTGGTTGAGCATGTTTGCAAACTGTCTCATTGCTCTTGAAAGAGTATGAGGATTAGACACTTGATAATACAATCATTCCTAATTTTACAGCAGGAACATCACAAACTACCTTCAACTTCAAATAAAAATTTAATCTAACACAAGAGATTGGACGAGAAAAAATCACTGACAGGGAAATTACAAATGATATTCGTATCTGTTTGGTCAGTTATCCCACATTTTCTAAAGGCACACACAGCACCAAGGCACCATTACCTTCACAAAGATATTGGGACTTAAGAAGAAGAGGCTTTGCAGGAAGTCCTGCACTGACAATATCAGTGGAGCTGTACTATGATACCATAGTGGCCAGATAACCATTCCGGCTGGCATCAGTGAGATTTTATAAACATGGCTGTGATAGTAGCTATTTATATTGACATTTCAGGACTTCTGAACCAGTATAGCAGGTGTTATCTGAAAAATATCAGAGATTCACAGGGAAACAACAGCAGGGCCTTCAAAAAGTTCCTGGACAACAACATTCCTTCAGTGACAGAGTGCTTTTCCCATCCTACATATCTGTTACTGTTATACGTAAGTTTTTTTCTGAAGTTTGGAAAAAACCAAACTTCTTTTAGTTTCTTTTTTAATAAGAAAAACATTTTCCTCTGTGTATATAGTTCTCAGATACAGCTCTCTGTATACATATGTCCCAAAGGATGACATGGCATATCTTTAAATGCATGGAGTTCTCAGAGTTGCCAATTCATTAAATCAAGACTTTAAAATTCTTCTAAAGTCAACTTTGACTCATATGTTCCAAAAGGTGCAATGGCTCATATGTAGCTCTGTACTTTTCCTAAAAGCCTTCTGATAACATGTTTACATATTTGAATCTTCTTTCTCACGCTTTGGTGTTTTCGTAGAAGTAGTGTTTGAGAAACTCAAGGTTTGTTTGCATTCCTTCTCTTTGGGGACGGATCAACTGATAGACAGTTCTTTTGACCAAAGGGATGGGAGAGGTGTCAACCTTTTCCTCCAATCCCTAGTTTGTGTAGAAAATACTATAAATATGAAGTCAGATGAAATTAATAAACGGTAGTTCGAGTTGAACCTCGAAAGACTCTGTGTCTCCTTTCCCGTGGTCCAATAGCGTCAGTCATACAGTGGAAAAATAGAGCTTCCAATCTAAATTTGTAGTTATTTACATTAAGTGTTTTGAAACTTGCTGCTTTGTGGGCCACAAACATTGAGTCAGGGTCTGTGACTAGGTTCCCAAAAAATAACTATTTCCCTCTTGCTAGCCACATTAACTGGGGTCTGCTCATTCTGCAATGCTCGCTACTCCATTCCAAGAAAAGCCTGCAAGTGGAAAAATTAAGGGACACACAGGGGAGAAAAAAAGTTCATAACAAGGCTTTTATACCATTTTTTCCCCAAACTCAGAAATGACTTGCTGAGCGGCATTCAGAAGAGCTACTATGCCTCCCAAAGTCACCCTAACTGTATGAACAATTAAATGTCAGTGTATTCACTAAGCCAAATTCCTTCTCCTTTAAAATACCCACATTAATAGGAACAGTAAAATTGACACAAAGCAGGACTTTTAATACTAAAAGTGGTTTTGATTATTCTAACCAATAAAATAATTAATGAACAGAAGGAAAACAGAAGCTCTGATGTGAGAAGGTTGGACTTCTCGATCTTGGAGGTCTTTTCCAGCCTAAATGTTTCTGTGATTCTGTGGTTATATTGTGGAGCAGGCGTAGAGAACTTTCTTGGTAGTTGAGCTGCAGAAATTAAAAGCTGTGCAAGTTGGTCACAGGGCATCAGCATAGCCAACGTAGATGAGGTTTGGATTGCTTTTCATTGAGAGCTTGCTAAGAAATATTCACGACCTGCAGAAATTATAGTTTCTTTGAGCTAATCTTCCCTTCCACCTTTAATTTAGGAGAANCCTGGCAGTGCCGGGTTAATGGTTGGCTTGATGGTCCTAAAGGTCTTTTCCTGCCTAAATGTTTCTGTGATTCTAAGAACCAAAGCAAAAAGAGGAAAGCAGCTACAAGCAACATGATGAGGTAGAATTTTATAAAGCTTAAAAATTAGACAAGGAAACATAAGCTGAAATCTCAGAAGAAGTGCTGAAAGATAAATTATTTTTAAAAGACTTTATTGATACAAGGACCTGCGCCTGGAAGCTTCTAGAGAACTCCAGAATCATCTTTTAACAAAGAATAAATACACAAAAGAGACCTAAGCCTGTCCTTAAAGAGGAAAATAAAACTTTTTTTTTACATGGTTCATGCTACAAAAATCCTGCTTCATTCAAGGACAGCTATACTTTGACATGAATCCTGTGCTAAGGAAGGGAAGAATATTCTGCAAGAATATTCT
The DNA here is from genome assembly GCA_013400675.1 of Oxylabes madagascariensis. Classification (NCBI taxonomy): domain Eukaryota; kingdom Metazoa; phylum Chordata; class Aves; order Passeriformes; family Timaliidae; genus Oxylabes; species Oxylabes madagascariensis. The sequence goes on along the minus strand of VYZR01119210.1, from coordinate 9,231 downwards.
GAGCAAGAATCCACCTACTAGCATGCCAGAAAAAAAGTGGAAGAACAAGCTGAAAAGAAACACTAAATTATATGTTGACAAATTAAATTCATTTCCAGAAGACATGGGGCAGCCAACAAACTAGCCAGGGTTACAGAAGGTAAAGGTAACCCTATGGGAAAAAGAGGGGAGGAAGTTACTTGTAGAGAAAGGAAATCTGTGAAAAGCATGCAACCAAAAGGAACTGAGAAATCCATGGATAAAAAGTTAGAGACAGCTGGAACTGTAGATAATAAAAATGTGGAATTCAGATAACAGTATTCAACTGTTCCTAGATGAAAACCAGATGTCCCATCAAAATGGACAAAATGTTCAATACATCTGTTCCAAACTTGTCAAAAAGCCCACTTACGCAGGCAAAACAGTAAGAGAGTTCATATGAATTCAAGAAACAAGGCATGTAACTCAGTAATTATTAATTTATCAAGCTACATCATGCCAAAATAATTATTCAGATTTCAATGCTAATGTTGCAACAGTACCTCAACAAATAAACTTTTCAAAAGATACCCAGCCCCACAGCACTTTGCCTAATGAATTGTAATGCAAAATTGATGTGAAGTATGTTGTGAACTGGGTATAAGAATAACAGATCTCACAACATGATTGCAATGTCACTCAGTAGACATTTTTTTCATGGAGTGCTGCAGGAATCACCCTGGTCCTGCACAGTATGTAATTAATAACTTGGATGCAAATAAAAGTCCTTGAAAATATGAAGGATTTGAGGTGGGATTTAGAAAAAAAGAGTTGGAAGGAGAAGTTGCTCATACAATGAAGCAGAATTGTCTCTCTGCTCACTGCTGATGAAACACTTGAAAATTCCATAAAAATTCCATAAAAAAGGACAGTGCACATTCTGAAGGGAAAATATGTCACAAAAAAGAATCTTGGGAAGAACAGCTTCAAACCATAACTGAAATGTCAGTTTTATAAAAAAGAAGCAAGACTTCTACGGGAGGCCTCATGCTGCCATCTAGAGGAGACTGGTCAGCAGCAGGTTTCGTCCTGCTTTTGACAGCCAGTTTGAATGAACCCGCAAAGTCAAGAGGGGACTAGTAAACTTCAGTGCAGAGATATAACTAAATCCAATACATCCGAGACAAAACCACAAGTCCATTAACTTTAATGAACAGACCTTTTGGATTCTTTTCTTGTTCTCTCACTTACCTAATTCCGTAAGAGAAAATAACCTAATGATAGTATTAGGAAAAACAGTCCCGAGCAGCTTCTGTTCACATTCCACAACTAATTTTTGGCAATAATTTTCCAAAGATAAATGTATATTATGACACACAAAGTATTCAATGGATTACAGTGTAAAGGAAAACCTTGTAACTTCAGTGACAAGAAGTTACAAGCAGGGAAACCTTTCATAAAGCGTGAAAATTCAAGACTTAAGTTATAACTTTTGAGCTTCAGATATTTCAGTTTTCACTCACTTTGTCTTTACATATGCACTTGTTCTCAGTAAAAATAAATGAAAACATGCAACAAATATTGCACATGCAATAAGGAAACGAACACCTCCCTAGCTTTACTGCAACTCAGGCTCTGCTAAAGTCCATTTAGCAAAACAACGCTGTCTGACATAAGAGCCTACAGTCTAACTGAGAAAGCCAATCATCAGCCAATCTTTGCATTTGACTCCATTTTACACTGTTATACTTTAACTTCTACTCCAGCAAATGCTTTACACAGTCTTAACAGATGTTAGCACTGAAAGTAAAATAAACTTGAAGTGTGTTAAAACAAGTTTAATGATTTGTTATTAAGAATGCATTAGGCTATCCTAGGTTTGCAGTCAGAAAGACTCTAATGGTTTATTACTAAGTTGTGTTACCCACTGAAAGGAAGGTGAAAGACTTGAAACTTTTAGCGCTTTGTGTATTAGCCCAAGAGCAATTGCAACCAAGGTCTATGTTAGAGCTTAACTAAACAGAAAAAAATAAATGTGTTGGTATGTATGGGTAACATTAAAAAGAAGTCCACAATATTCTTGAAATCCCCAAAGCTGGATCAACCTGTTAACAAGAGTCCTAAATGAGACAACGAAAGGAGCTCTTTTTTCAAAAAAACATAGTAAGAGTTGGCTGTTTGTAATTGGGATGAAGGTCATCTTTATTACTCAATGACATCACTTCCCACCACAAACTGAGTGTGGAAAAAGGTTAACAGCTACAGAAGCAGAAAACAGTACGAACAACAAAGAGACAGGAGAATCCAATACACAAGCGCAAGTTTTACTGTGGAGGCAGTGCATGAAATTTGAGAGAAGTACTGCCACAAGTATTCTGAGAAATACCTTCAGTATCTGAGTGAGAAATTAAGCAAAATGACCTGATTTATTTGAGACAATGTTAACTCAGGAACAGAAGTCTCTGTGCCACTGGGTAACACCAGACTGACATACATGTTTTCCCCCATGCAAGTAGGCTGTAAGTTCATTCTCTCATGTAAGATGCAAGATCATTCTCTCATACTGTTACAGGAGGTCACTAACTGTCAAACACTTGCCAAATCTGCCAACACAGTTTTCCAGCTACAAATGTACAAGCACATGCTTTAGTGGAAAGATTTGCAATGCAGTCAGTCACATCTGTGTACAGCACTTACATTCATCCAGTCCCAGCTGATAAGCCAGGTTCTGCAGGCCACGAACTTTTTCCATCAGGTTAGCTGTAGTGAGGCTCCCCAACTCTTAAGAAGAAAGAAAAGGTGAATTTTAACACTGTCTATAGTCCTCCAGTGAAGCACTTCACAGAGCACTTTCAAGCTATACTTCTGTTAGGATCTGTTTCAGTAAACAGTGTATGTTCAAAATTCAAGCTGACTCCACTCCTAAATTTAACGTAAAGAGAAAGACAGCTATGACTCTAGTTCATGCTTTAATCTGCTACCATTGCAACGAGTAATTTGACCCATACTTTGGAAGTTCCTGTAAGTTCACATTGCAACATGAACAAGCTATATAAAAGTATACAAGGGAATGGACTTATTTTACACTAATAATGTGAGTTCAAGCACATTTCTTGGAGCAAGTCAGAGTTAATTCATCTCACTTTCACTTTGTAGCGTGACATGTCACTGTGACACGATCACACACCACCATCCGGAATCCACGAGGGGCGGAGCACGCTGAAGGATGTTTACTGCAAGCTAACAGCTGCAACATGCAGCAAGCGTACATGCCAGCTAATCCTTCTGTAACTTGCCCGTACAGCCTCACCATTGCATTAGAGCTCCTGGATCTGTGAGGGAACACAGACACATAGAGCATCTCTGAACAAGGCAATCAACAAGTCTAAGCTACTCACCAACTGATCAGCTGAGCCCCTCCAAAAAATTCACACTAATTCTCAAAACACAGGAGACACTCACTATACTTATACAGTGACAAAAATGGCTAAGCAAGGTGACTGAAATATACACAGTGTTACACTGCTCATTTTGAAAAATCAGCCTGCCACTGACATCTGGATAGGTTCATGGAAATAACTGGTTTAATGAAAATGTCTATCATCAACAAGATAAACAGACTTCTGAGTTGGAGATTCTGCAAATATGATGGCTAGAGATCTCAGGCCATAGGGCCACCACCAGAACATTTAAAGAACAAGTGTTTTAAGCCTCTTAAGTAAGTACTGAATTCCCATCTGCTTTGGCAACCTCAACTCCTGTCCACAAGATTCATACTCACCCTTCAACATATCAATATCATCATTTTCTAGTTCAGCCATCCACTTGGGAGGAGAACTTGTAATGGGCTGTTTTGAAAAAAAAAAAAATAGAAGTCATATTCAGAAAAGTCCATTTTTAGAATTATACTATGAAGTACAATCTGTATGGAAAACTAGTTACACTGACAGCAAAAATACAAGAGTGTGCTCCACAGAGATAGTTTTCTGTTTAATCTTGTTTTTTTCCTGAACACTTTAGAGTTTAAAACGGTATACTACCATCCACAAGCCAAAAATCAGTATCAAAAATAGGATTTTCTGAAGTTTAAAAGCCTTTATTTCTTCCAAAGTATAATTCTCACACACAGTAAACTGCAGAAGATATTAAAAAAAAAGAATTAAAACCAAAAGATATATTGTAGCATACACTGGAATTATTACTGAGATACGGTTCATAGAAGATGTAAAGCCCGCAAGAGAACCTGCAGCTCTACCATCTCACGGAAGGGGGAAACGCGCAAGGCAAAGCAGCGCTCACTCACGCTTTTGAAGGAGGCGGCGAACTCGGCAACCCCGGGCACTGGGAAAAGAAAGCGGAGGTGGGCGGGCGGTGAGCGCCTCTGCGGGCAGTACCGGCACCCCGCCCGGCCCCGGCGGGCCCGGCCCGGCCCGTGCAGCCGCCTCAAGGAGGCCCGGCCCCGGGCGGGCTCCCCCCACCCACCCCGAGCTGTCAGACCCGGGGCCGCGGGCCCGCCGGACTTACGCTGCTCGGGCCACAGGTCCGGGGAGGCGCGGTCCAGCTTCTCGAAGCTCAGCAGCGAGGCCTCCAGGTCGGCGCCTGCAACAGAGAGGGGGTGAGGGGAGGACGGGCGGGGGGCGGCGNGAAGGGGGGTCGGGGGGGGTGGCTCCTGACCCGCCCTGAGGTGGTCCGTGCTTCCCCCCGTCCAGCTGCCGCGGAGAGCCGGTGCCCCCTGGATCACCTCAGTCGCCGCGTCCTTCTCTTCCTCTGTGGTGAGTGCCCGTCCCGCGGAGCGGAGCCGGAGGGCGGGGGAGGGAGGCGCGGGAGAGCCCCGGGCGGCGGCGCCGCTGCCCGCCGGGCACTTCCCTGGGGTCTGTCCGCTGAGGCCGCTCCCGCCGCCGGCTGGAGCCCCGGTGCGTCCGGGTGCGTCCGGCGGAACAAACATCGGCACTGCCCCGTGCTCGACGGGAGGGACGGAAAAAAGTTCCATGTCCGATTTGTCAGACTTCGGAGCTGAGCGGTGGCCGCCCGTCACCTCGCGTTACTCCTGGTGGCTCTGGACTGGCCTCATGGCATCTGTTTGCGACAGAGAGAGGATCTGGTTTCCTTCCGACAGTATCGAACAGCTTTAGTTGTTGTACTGCCTTTTTTCCTCCGCTGTCTGTGGCTGCACACTCTCCGAACTTCAAACCCGGATTCCACAAATAGTCTGCTTTACTCCCGTCCATGTTTCCACAGCAGGTGCATTCTCTACATGAAAAAAGGTGGCGATCTTATGGGAAAAGTGCAATTAATCTTAATCCAGCATTTCCTGGCTTGCTTAAAATATTTTGCTTAAAATTGCATGTGCAATTTTTGAGATACCCTTTTTAAGCAATTTGAGAAAAACTGAATGAACTCCATTGCAGTGAAGTCTGTGTGGGTCATAAAGCACTGGCACTTGTAGCTCCATTGCAGATACATGGCACTGAGGCGAATGGAGTGATTGATAGTGATAGGCGTTTGTCATTCTTTAGACCAGCACTAGCCCAGCAGCTTTTCTGACAGTCAGGAAATGTGGTCAAGGGACTCAGATTTCCTGTACTTCCTTCCAGGTTCTAGAGGAGATTGTGTTTTCCTAGGCAGAGTTCTGTCTCTCTTCCACAAGTGTGATTCTAGCTACATAATCATCTGCAACTTTTTCGTTTTAATTCTCTCCCAGTGTTGCTTTCCAAATCATTAGGTCTTACTTGTCCATTAACAGACTTATTTTACACTTCTGATCCTAGCTTTTTCATCTCCAGGATTTCAATGTTTGTTCCAACTAACATTGTTGCTCACTCTTTTTAAATTTCATCCACTTTTCGCTGTCATTACTTGTCTACCCAATACTATTTATATTCCTGATTCTTCCTCTGATCTCTTTCTCTTCATTACACCTTGGATAGCATCCAAGTCCTCATCTCCCTTTCATAATTCCACATCATAATTTCTTCAGTTTTCTGATATATTTGGGTTTATATCCCAATTCTGTTGATCTGTCCCATTTCTGTTATTCATACAGAAGATCCATTTCCTCTTTCTCTTACCTGTTCTCCCCAAGTCATGGGTTTGTGTCATGATAACTGGTTCTTGCTTTCTCCTAGTTCTCTCCTTACCTTCCAATGTCAACTCCTCTTTTCTAGTTTCCTAATTTATACAGTCACAATTAGTTTTCCTGCATGGTACAGTTTTATTGCCTATCTAGTGCTAATTACAGCTTTTACCTCTGCTGTTCTGTTCAATGTTTTCCTGAACTCCTTATTTAAAACTTTCCTGGTGCCTCCTCTGCAACTGAGTGCATTCTGTTTTCTGTGCTGCCAGCCAGGACAGTTACTGTGATCTCCACAGATGCAGGTTCCTTGCTTTTAGTTGCAAGACCAAATGGGGCGTGGGTAAAGTCCAATTTTCCACTTGAAGCTATGAGCTGGAAAGATGAACCTGCTTAGTGGCTTGATGGGAAGGAGGCACATAGGACAGTGGTACAGTCTGCACTGGGTTCACGGAATTCCCATGAAGTGACTTATTAACTGTTTCTTCTGAACATTTATGAGTTGCAGTTTTCAGGTTTTGATTAAATAGATTGAAATAATTCTGAACCTAAGCAGAGCAATGTATTTTTTCTATAACTGCTTTTAGAAAGAATTTTGCCATTTTGGTGTAAAGTGAGAGAAAAATGGGGCAGAGAGCAGTTAGCTGGGTCTTGCTGTGAAGACTGGATCTAGACTCTCTAGTGGTTCACATAGCAGTAAATGATGAAGGCTTGCATGTAATGTGGCACACTGGTATTTAGGCACGTTGAGACAAAAATAACTCACTGTCCAGTGTTTTGACCTCCACAGCCAACAACCAAACTCTTCATTGATGGGAAGTTTATTGAGTCCAAAACTACTGAATGGATTGATATCCACAACCCGGTAAGTGAAATTGTCTCAGCTTATAGAAATAGTGATCACTGTGCAACGAAGGTCTCTGCCTCTCTTCGGGGATGTGGCAGGAGAAAAACATACATATATTTCTTGAGAAAGGTTTAGACTTGGAGCTTAAGGTAGACTACGGCTTCTCAGTTTCCTTTTCACATGAAATGTCAGTCTCAGAAAAGTTACTATCTCCTTTACCTCCCTCACACAGTAAGCCCCTGATCTCCAGAAAGGAAGCTTAAACTCTGGTTATATTTTTTTTCTCATAGAAAGGCTCTGTGATGAGTATGTCAAAATTCTGAAGGGTGTCTTTCACCCTGTATATGAAATCAACTGGTTGTGATTTGATGCCAGCTAAATGTGAAGTTCTGATAGAGACTGATATTACTCTCAGAGTAAAAAGGTGAAAAATCCTGACAGCTGAAGCTCCTCTCCTTTCAGAGAGCTTCTGTTTGTGACCCACAATAATCACAGAAAAATTAGAAGCTGGATGCTATGCAGTGCAAAATAGATAAGTAGCACTTGTATTGTCTATGTACTCTACCAAAGACAAATGGAAATGAGGTTGCACTCAGAATTCTGACCCTCTTGACCTCCATAGTAAGCATTTAAACAGCAGTTTCCAAATCTTTTCTGTAAAGCTCTATTTTCATTTGCTTTGTGGAAATGATCAGAGCAGCAAGCCATGTTCATGAAACTCATTTGGTCTCTATGTAGCAAGCAGTGTTCTTGTTTAATTTTCTTCCTCTTGTTTTGAGTAGTTTCTCTCTTAGTGACATATCTGAAACTTTTGTCATGTCAAAGCAGATTTAGTTTTTAAGAGAACATTAGAAGGTTAAACTGGGTATAGGTAAGCCTAGGGGTATAGGTAAGCTAACAACAATGGCAATTGCACATCATGTACTGCTTTTCCCAAAGGAATATTGCCTCATTTAATGTGCAAGAGGGACAGCCATATGAACCAAGATGATGGAGAGGGAAAAGACCACAGCCCACAGAAACTTTTGCCTTATATTCTCTAGAAGTTTCAAGATAGAAAAGTCACTTCAACTCTAGCTTGGAAATCAGCACTGCATTTGCAGTTTTCTGAGTGCCTAATTTGAGATATTTGGAGTGCAGGTTTTCAGAACTACTCCAGTTGTAGCCCAGGCCTTTTGTGTGCACTCAGGGAAGGCGACTTCTTCGTGCTCTGCCCTCAGAAGTACAAATCCTTGTAGAACAAGAATATTAGGTGTGTGCTGTGAAAGGACTCTTGAATGGTTGGTGGGGACAGATGGGAAAAGTTTTGATGCAATTTGTTTTCTCTTTCAGGCCACAAATGAGGTGGTTGGCCGTGTACCGAAAGCCACAGCCAGTGAGATGGAGGCAGCTGTGGCTTCTTGCAAAAAGGCTTTTTGGAACTGGTCAGAAACATCTGTTTTGAGTCGCCAGCAAATCTTTCTGCGTTATCAACAACTCATCAAAGACAATCTGGTGAGACATCATGAGTGTATGTGACAGCTATGGCTGAATGCATTCAGCTGATTTTAGGAACTAAATTGAGAGACTTGAGGTTTGCAGAGTTCTTGATGAGGTGTTGGCATGATCAAGGAGCCAACTGAGACACTGTCAAGAGGTGCAGCAAAACAGTTCCCATCAAATGGTAACAGAGAGGCAGCGCTTCTTAGGGAATAATTATTCTGAATTTGTCCCTTTACCAAGAGACCGCAGAAGGAACTTTGAGCCTTGATGGAACATGTGCCAGTTGATGAAGACAAGTATGTTTCTATGTTTTTGGGTTTCCCTGATTGCTTTTTTGGTGTGTATGTGGTGTTATGAAAGCATTAGAGCATTAGAGTACAAGTCATCCTAGGATGATTTTTTCTAAAATGTCACCTATGTGGGTTATTGGCTTGTTGTCTACAAGGAGAAAATCAAGTCAGTATAGGCTTTTCTGGTTCCGTTCAGTCTTGCACTGTGATGTTCAACTCTCTGTTAATTCTGTCTTATCCTTGCAGTCTATTTTAGGGTGGGTACTTTTCTAACATTCATAAACTTTGTGTTTTCTATTTTCAGAAAGAAATTTCCAAACTCATCACCTTTGAACAAGGGAAGACCCTGGCTGATGCTGAAGGGGATGTATTCCGAGGCCTCCGTAAGCTGCTGTCTCCTCCTGTTAAAAAAGGGGGTTTGAGAACCCACAGGAAGGGATGAGGTCTCCTGAGCAACTGATGGCTCTGTACATGTTGATCCCTTTATAGCCCCGTACTCAAAGAAAAGTGTCAACTGTAACTCTAAGCTGAAGAGTTTTCTTAGATAGAATATCTTTAAATCACTTCCAAGTTGTTAGACCTTC
>VYZR01119203.1:29836-40579 GCA_013400675.1 Oxylabes madagascariensis | reverse complement strand
CTTGATGCACTTTGTCTTTGGAGGATTGATTCTTAATCCTTCCTAGAAGATTACCACTGGTTCCATTTGGATCAAGATGTCAGTAGGCTTTTTATTTCTGTTTTATTGCAGTTCAGAAAATCAAGTTTCAGAGAGTGGAATTCAAAATAGTGAAGCCTGTTTTTTCAGATTTAGTCACCCATGTAAATTTTCTGTGTTTAAGTGCCAAAATTCTTGAACAGAAACTGCTCAAATGCTATGGGGAGCTAGAAAGTAATTTAAATTGTTTCTTAACAACAGTTAATCACCTTTAGCAATTGCTTCCCAGCACTGGCACTCTAGTAAGAGAAAAAAAAAAGAGAGGAAAGAGTAGATGNATCAGGTTCCCTCCTGTGGCTCTTCTCTTAAGTTCATGCAGCACTTTATCTTCCTTTATTATGTTATATATTGTCATTTTTATTTGTCTTCAAATACCTAATAATTTTTATTTCCCACCACTTCTGATCCATTGCAAGCCTCCTCATTTTTCCCTTTTATGCTCTTCCCTACCTGTGGTTTTTTTTCCCCTATTTTCTGCAGCTTTCGGAAAGACTTGTGCATTCCTTCTCCTTTCTGTCTCCTTCTTCTTGTCCCTTTTCTCATCTGCTTGTTTGGTCAAGCTCTGTTTGGGATTAGCATTCAGTGTGAGAAAATCCATGTTTTGTGGATAAAACGAAACACCCCTAGAGAATCAGAGTTGGCAGCAGGTGTGTTGGAAGAGGAGGAATTGCAAGGAACTTACCCAGCTCTGGGAGGAGAAGGCTGTGGTGAAGAAAGGAATCACCAAAGTAAATTTTTTAGCTTTACCAGAATGTTAAATTTCTTACTAATGGGTTTGCAATGTGCTAAAATGTTTTCAAATAGCTGATGCAGAGGAGGAACAGGTGCTTTGTTATGACTAACCTGCCTTTACTTTAAATTTGCACAAAACAGTCTGGCTTTGCAGCGCTTGCCAAACAAAGAGGAGCAATGAGTCTTCCTTTCCTCTTTAAAACTATGATCCACCCCACAGAGTTAGCTGTAGGCTTAATAATTAGTATTGCAACACTTAACTGCTCTATGTCATTAATGACAAGATCGATCAGCTAAAGCTTTTTTGGAGTTCAACGAAAGAGGGACAAAAAGGAAGTGGGTGTTTCTACTACTCCATACATTTATAAAAAAAATCAATATTTACTGCCTGAAATTTTGGAAAGTAAAACACTGATGTCCTCAAAGGCAAAGAATAAAGAGCATAAGAGACTATTTTACTGCTCCATCAGATGATCAGGTATAAAAATTACCTCAGTTTTCTGTTCTTTTTTGTTTGGTCATTCACAGTTGATGGGAACTGTAAATTCTGTAACCTCTTATAAGTCAACAGTTCTGATGTTTCCTTGCTTATAACATACTAAAAGGCAAAGAAAAATTGTATTCAACTATGATAGAACTATTCATTAAACAGTAAAGTAAGTCAGAATTGGTTGCCATTCAATGCCTGCTTTCAGAAAACTCTCTCAGGCTTTACAGATTTATCTTCTACAAGAAAATACATTGAGTTTTATGGTCAGCTTAGAAGAAATTTTATACCTTATTTTTTCTTATGTAATTACTATTAATTCTTCTTTTATAAGAATTTTATACTTTTATGATCAGTGTAGAATTTTTTTAAGAAATATTTGTCCAGTGATTCTATACTTATTTACGTTTTACTTCAAGTGCATTTTTATTTGCATATATTTGTACTATTCATTGCTTTCTTAATTGATTTTTTAATAACTTTCTCTGCATTTCACAACAGAATACACGTAACTTTTAGAGCTTTAAGTGGTGCAAGTTTGTGTTGATTGTGACCTAATGAAAAGCCAATGCAGAAGCCCATTAAAATTACAGACGTGCTCAGAAATAAAAATAGTGACAGGACAAACTGCAACCTGAATCTGTGACAGTTAAGCCATTGGCAGTTTCAGCTTTACACCTATAAATGGTAATAATAAGAAACTCAGTTTTTAGAAACAAATATATTTTGTCTTTCTTCTTTGAAAGAACATAAAAAAGAAGAAAGTCTAATATTTGTTGCATTGTTACTGGGAAGGTGAGCTTATTTTTAAGTCTGAAAGACCTAAGCTTTTAAACCTGGTGCTTGCAGAATTTATTTATTTTTTTAAAAAGAAAATTGTACTTGAGTCAATGATCAGTTTTCTTATGTGCAGTGTTCTAAGTGCAATATTTAATATTTTGTGCCACACACTTAACTTGGCTTCCCTGGTAATGTAGTGTGATGAGACAATTCAGGCAGCGTATGGTAATCTGAAATGAAATGTCCCAACAAGAATTTGAGATTTGCCTACTCTGTGTCAGCACTTCCCAGGCAAAAAGATGCAGAAAATGAGGTAAAAGTGTTAAGGATGTGCTGGTTAAACGTGACAGTCAGCTGCTCTGCTCTGCCTTTTCACCTCTATCAGTAATTAGAGTGATTCAGCGATAAAAGATTATCATTTACAAGTTAATTATTTTGGTGAGATATTCTCCTGTAACATTTATGATTACTACTATAGATGCTAAAAGGAGGGGAAAAAAAAAGGTGGAGTTCAGTTACTGTTTACCAAGAAAATTACTTCAGGATTAAGGAATGTACATCAGGTAAAGAATGCTCCAAAGCCTTTTCTCCCTTTTGTCCTTCCCTCCTTTTCCAAATTGTGTTGGCTCATTATTTTGTGATACTATTACAATGGACTGTCATCATTGCTTTGTTTATTTTTTTATATTGTATGGTCGGTAATGTTAGGAATAATCCATAAGCTCTCTTACTGAAATGTTTACTTTAATGCCAGGAGTTTTCTTGTTATTTTTCTTGTCTCTCTTGTCAGTATATTTTGATGAAATAACATGCTATTAATTGTATGAAAGGATATTAAACACAGAGAAACAGGAGATGTATATATTATGTTCTAGTTGTTTTCTAATAACTTCTATTCCAGTGAAAGAGCTGATTTATATTGCTGATGCAAAGAGTAGGGAAAGTTGCATTTGTTACTCATTACTTTAAAGTTTGACATTCGTTTAAAATCTGGAGGATGTTTTTCTAAAAGAAACCCTTTCATTTCCTTAACACTGACTGGGCCAACAAATTCTAAGCAAGCAGGGCTTGTCCTCCATCCACCTTCCTTGTAACTGGTAATAAAGGACCCTCTGGTGCTGGGGTGTTGTCACCATAATTATTTTCAGGAATTCCACAGCAGTTGTTCTGTCAGCCTTTGCAGAGGGGGATATTTTAACTGGCAGTTTCCCAAGGGTGAGCATTAACCTGAGCATCTCTCCTTCCAGTCCCTAACCAAGACATCCCAGGGGTGATCGCGCTGACCTTGTTTGAAGACTACATCTACTGGACCGACGGGAAAACCAAGTCCCTCAGCCGTGCCCACAAAACCTCTGGCTCAGGCCGGCTGTCCCTGATTAACTCGTGGCACACCATCACAGACATCCAGGTGTACCATTCCTACAGGCAGCCCGATGGTAATTATCCTGTCTCTGCTTTCCCAGCAGCACACTGTTGTATCTAACTGAGTAGCCACGTGCTGAGGTACTGCATGCTCGTTTATCTGCAATGGTTGTTCTGTTTCTGTCCTGTTTCAAATTGTGGAAGTTTTCAAATTATTATTTTTTAACACAAATCTGTGATTAATGTTTTAAGCACACCCGGTATTAAATACATCTAACAAAACTTGTTCAGTAGAGAGGTGAATTATATGCTCAAAAATTAACCCAAATACTGACTGAAAGTACAGAACTGTTCAGTTGCATTACAGTACAAGTTACCATTTTTTAAGAGGGGAGCAGTGTGTTATGAAAACTTTTAGCCTGGTTCTTTGAAAAGTGTTAATATTGCAGAAGAATACTGCTGGACTGAGGGAATGTCAGAGAATGTGAGTGGTATGATTGTGTCTTATCTGCTGATATCCCTGTCTTTGAATTGTAACTGAATGCTATTTGGCAATTGACCTAGATGAGCTATTTTTTTCTGTCATTATTAAAAAAAAAAAAAAAGAGGTTTTTTTTCTTCCTCTCATTCTTTCCGTATTGAACTTACAGCCATGGTAATAATTCATTTTTGCATACAACAGAGAATGGCTTAAAGGCAAAAGAACGAGGGCTTTTGATTTGAGACATTACATTGTAAAGACAGTACGTGGAACACGATTTTCTTCCTGCAGAAAGCAGATACCCCGAAGAGTGCTGAGATAAGAGGCTCTGATCTCCCTCCCCTGTTCTGTCCACAGTGTCCAGACACGTGTGCACGCTGAACAACGGAGGCTGCAGCCACCTCTGCCTGCTGGCCCCGGGCCGGCTGCNTGCCTTTTAGCACAGAAAGCCTGAATTTCTCAGCCTCCAGGGCTCCAACAGGAGTGCTGGCACCCAGGGAATGTGGGAGCTTTAAAAGGAGCTGAACACTCAGGGGTGCACTTAGAGCGTTTCACCTCCAAGGCTGTTAGCGGGAAACTTGCGAATGGCTTTTTTTCCAGAGAATGCAGGACTTGTTCACTTTCACATGTCATTGTTCCTGACAGTCACCAGAACAAATACAGCTGCTAAACCCGTGAAAATAACCTTGAAAAAACATTTGTCTGAAATATCAAATACAAAGTGTGTAGAACAGTGATTTGGGATGCATGAATGGATTTTGCATTAAAAAAGAAAACAAGCTGAGTCCAGTGAGAAAGACTGGAAAATGAAAAGCTTGTGTTAAAAATAATCCAACAGGTAAAATGGAAAAAAAAATCATCCATTAAAACACTAAACTGTATTCCCTACTACTTAAAATAAACATTTATTATTTTATTTCTTAAAATAAAAGATAGAGAAGTACAACATGCTGATTTCTTATAAGAGAACCACTTTGATAAAAGCCTTCGGACTGTTCTAACCAGACAATTAATTGGTTGATTGTTATAGCACATATGGCCTTTAAAATATTTCTAGTAGTCTGATTTTCTAGTACTTCCTACACGTAACTTGTATGCTAATGACCTCTTACAATGTTCTCTATCATGACGCATGATAATGATTTCCAGCATTAAGGAAAATAGTTTTACTCCTAATTTTTAGGGAGCAATGGCCATCTTAATAAAAGAGGCGCAGTTTCACTCAAATAATAATCTTATTTAAGAGATCTGCCCACTGCCTTTCTGTTTCCTTAAGATGTAAATCACTTTTAAAACGGGAAATTTCTCACAAATTTTCCCCTGTATTTAGTTCCTCAAATTTGGCTTAAAAAAAGGCACTTTAAAAAATGTTTTTCTTTAAGTGATGCTAGAAACTTATTCCACAGTGAATTTATATACTAACAGTTGACTGAATGGCTCCATTCCAGTCTAATTAATTCACTGGTAGTATGAATTCAAGAAATAGAATCACATCTTGGATACTTGAGGAGCAATATTTTATCCCTTGTGGATTCCACAGAGTGGAGAGCAGAATTATATAAAAGAGGCAGCTTCAGACAGGAAGTTAGAGGCTGACATTGGTTATTCATCATTTTTTTCTAGGTTTGGAATCTGTTTACTCTTTGATAACTCATCAGTCTGATGGCGTCAGATGTAGAGATCAGTGGCAAAATTTTGTTTCTCCTTAAGATTTTCAGGTGATGCTGTCAAATCAGAGCTCCTACAACGTCATCATTTTTGACAGCACAGCCATCCATTGGCTATTTCTGATGGAAAGGAGTTGGATGGTCCATGAACTGATCTTGCCTCTCCAGACCATCCTGTGATGGCTCCTCTGGCACGAGAAATTGTTTAGTACAAATCCCATTAAACTCTTGAATCCAAAACTCCATCCATTTAAGACCCATATGATCCCGATCCCCAATTTTGCAGGGTTTTGTCTCCTCAGTTTAGAAGGGAATGCAAATATTTTCATAACAACACCTAAGAGTTAGACCTATTTCCTGAAAATAACTTTCTGAAGCCACTTTGACAGCCTGAAGTCATTTAAGAGTATTGAGAAGACAAAGAACGACAATTGTCTGAGTTTCTGTTTGTCTCCTGCCCTTGGCAGCCTCCTGCTGAGCCCTCTGAGCTGCAGATTTGTGTGGGGCAGTGACAGCTGCCCTTCAGCCCAGCCTCTTACACAGCAACTCCCTCAAGGTGCTACAGGAATGATGTAGCTCCAGTTATAGGTCCTATAACATAAATGCCTTTGAAACCTAATTTTTCTGGTTAGAAATGATAAACTGAGCTGGGGCACCAAATTTAATATACCATTTAAATACAGCTTTATTGAATAATCAATGATTTTCAAAATGTGAAAAACAAGCTGCCCAGCAACATAAAACGAAATGTCTTGCCCTTCTAAACCTTTTGGTTTCCTTCCTTTCTGTGTTTAGAGACACCAGGTAGAAAAACCAACATTTTTTAAAAGCTGACTGATAATCTGCCCAGGTCTTTGTCCCTGACATGAGCTACATAATGTACTCAGTTTTTAGGTTTAGCTGTAGAAAATTACATCAATTCATACCATTTGTTTTGTTTGCATTCCTCTTTCAGTCAGAGCAAAGGTACAGCCACCTGAGTGGAGAGCAAATGCGCAGCCTTCTTACAAAGGACTTTTCAGTTTTTTCTACAGGTGTTTTATCCTTTTGAAAGTCTGGAAGGCTTTACATTTGGTTGTTCATTTAATTCAAACAATGTAAGCAATACTGTACACTACACGACAAATTAAGGCTCTTTTCTGTAACTGTGGGTGTTTGGGTTTATCTGGAAAAATGATGTTGGCTGCTTCAACAGTCAACAAAAAATGTGAATTGAAGTGTTTGCTTTGAATAAGACCTTTCAAGAATGAAATCACAAAATGCGGCAAAATGCAATGAGCAGTTTGTGTTGGGGCCAGCATGGCACAGCCATTGAAACTACAGTGATTGTTATCACTTCGGCAATCTCAGTGCCAAACCTCTCCAAATTAAAAAAAAAAAAATAAAAATTTAAAATACAAGTTTTGTAAAATTAACAGCCAGGAACTGTCAATGCAACAACGCCTCAGGCAGCAAAGCAGATTTTCATAAACCACGCTATTATTCCTGCTTATAAATAAATAAATAAACAAATAAATAAACATTAACATTAAAACTTTTATTCCTGCTGGCCTTTCCTCCTTGCAGTTCCGTTGCAAAACCGACAAGTGCATCCCGTTCTGGTGGAAGTGTGACACGGTGGATGACTGCGGGGACGGCTCCGACGAGCCCGCCGAGTGCCGTAAGTGCGCGCTGGCTTTGGGGCCTCGAATCAAATGTAATCATTTATCAGATTTAGGGAGAGGATTACTTTGGACACTTTTGTGCAGCGCTCTTTTATGTTTCTTGGCCTCTTAGTCAAGGTCTTTGAAAAGTCATACGTGTTTTCCATCTTTTAAACCTTTACTTCTTCCCAGTTGTGTTTTCGCTGAAGGTTTTCATTTTGAGGCTGTGCTCTGAGGTTGTGGAATTCTTTGCATAAATACAAAATTCTAACAGATTTATTTGTTTTTGTTTTTTTCCTGTGTAATAAAAATGTGGCATTCTAATCTCATTTGCTTGTTTTGTTGCAGTTATAGAGGTTTAGATACACATTATTTACTGCAGTTTTCTGAGGAACCACAATGTTCTCCTTGTGATCCTTGCTTTCCTCCCTTAAACTTATGTTTGAAAAAAATGCTCTATGTGTTCTACAATTTCTGGTTAATTAACAGTTAATTTGAAATTTTTGTATTGATATCCCTCACCCCTATTTTTACAATTTTATAATTAGTTCTCTTTTCCTGCTGCAGAGGCCTCTGAAGCAACTTTTAACATATGTAATCCTTCTACATAAGTTTTTATTTTAAGCAAATCTATCTTTATGTATGATATTACTATAGAGGTACATAATTGCTCATTATTTCTAATGACAGTGGCTGGAGAAGGAACAGTGTTAGGCCTTTCTTGGGAAATAGAATTACAGTGGGATAGAGTGTTTCTTAAAAGCAGACTTGAACTCAAGCATTTAGATGCTAAATTGCAGGTCTCCGTTGAGCCTTTGGTAAGCTTCAACCTGCAGGGGGTTTTCACTTTGTGTCATTAGCACTGTAACTAGAGCTGCACAAATTAAAGATATCAGACTTTGAAATCAGTCTTGCAATCATATGTGTACCTTTTAATTACTAATATATACTCAGATTGGGATTATAAAGGAAATACAGGTTTATAGGTATTTTTGATTAGTCCAAGGGGTAAGAACAGCAATAGTGAGAATAACCATTCCTCTGGTAGTATTCATAAGCAGTTCTGTCTTTTCCCAGCTGAATTCAGATGTCAGCCAGGACGTTTCCAGTGTGGCACTGGGCTTTGTGCTCTTCCAGCCTTTATCTGTGATGGAGAGAACGACTGTGGGGACAATTCTGATGAACTGAACTGTGGTAGGTTCTTGTAAGCACTGCAGGCTTCAGAAACAGGCCAAACTGGTTTAAATTCATGTTTCACACTCCATCAACAAATGGCATTTCTCTTCATTTACCTTTGAAGTTTTGAATCTTTTCAACTTTTAATCATTTTAACTTGTTATTTTTATTTTGTTTTCATTTACAGACACACACGTGTGTCTGTCGGGGCAATTCAAGTGCACAAAGAACCAGAAGTGTATCCCAATAAACCTGAGATGCAATGGCCAGGATGACTGCGGTGATGAAGAAGATGAAAGAGACTGTCGTAAGTGGTGCTTAGAGAATTTTGCTCTGTCGCTGGTTTTAAACAGGGAACTGGAGTCAAACACTGTAAATGTCCTCTATCTAAAACAATTTCAGAACATGCAAACAATTCTTAAATTCACAGGACTGGTGTGCAATGCTTCATATCCAAAAGAGCAAACTAAAGTGCCATTTATTAACTCCAGATTTAAAGTCATTGCAAAGAAGAGAGAAGTATAAACAATTTCAGGCATTTAATTGGGTTTTTGACTGAGGTTGAAACACGTATTTGACTCTTAACCACTTCACAAATGACTCGTCTTCCTGAGACTTTGATCTGCCATGCCTTGTAGCAATGTATTTCAATGGAAAAAGATGTTTTTCAGAATCTTTTGTGGGAAAATCCAAAGGTCCTTCTACAGCCTTTCTCTTTCATTGATTATTTTTACCTTTTCTGTTCCCCTTTTTCTGGAGATTCCATTAATTTATCTATGTAACTGTATTTCCACTTGCTCAGCTTTTAGTGCAACTTACTTCTCATACATTTATTTTCACTTTACATTTCTTAGATATAAGTGGAGAAAATATTTTCAGATTTATAATGGAAATTTGTTGAGTAAGTTTGTGTGTTTGATCATTTTGCAGCAAAGATGATGGGGCTGCCTTGAAATGTAGCTCTGTCTTTTACTCATTCCTCTACTCAGATCTGCTGCTGATCTGAGCTGCTTGTTCTGGATCAGCTTTCTCAAGGTTTGCATGTGCTGCATTTCTGCAAAGAACAAATCCTGCTGCAAGGGGAGAAGGGTTGCTAAGGACAGAAAGGCTTTGTTGATGGTCATGTTTAATGGCTGTCTTCCAAATTGCTCGGGAGAGATGTGAATACAAGTTTGGCAGAAAACATTTTATGTTGGTTTGCATGTTGGGTTTCTTTAAAAACTGATTAAGAGGGATCAGGTAAACTCCTGTGAAAGATAAGGGAGATTACTTTTTTTTTTTCTTGGAAAGACCTGCACATGGTGTATGGAAGGTTCCCAAAAACCTTGAGGTGTAGCTGGCAGAAGTTAAATCAGAGCAACAGAGTCTACAGCTCAGGGGCTGTGAGTTCATATTGACTCCTGGCACAAGTCAGGTAACAGGTGAGATTCTCTCTCACTCTAATGCCACCAGTCTGGGATCCATAAAATACTTTTTTTTTTTACCTCTGTCACTGTTCTGTTTTGGTTACCAGGTGACTTTTTCAAAGTCATATTTCATACTGAGGGCTTTCCACATGTCCAGTGAAGGTCACTGTGCTGGTCTTTCTTGCAAAGCTCTGTGATATCCCCTGGTGACATGGCCTAGCTGAGGATCAGGATTATTTGTTGTAGTACAGTTAGGAACGTACCCAAGCCTATGGAAATGTGACACTGAAAGAAATAATACACCAACTTTTAGCAAACCTAAAATTTTTCATCTTGCCAAACCCAAGAAACAAGAAAGGTAATATCAGGGAGCAAATTGTTTTTCAACAGGGGTAGGAAAGTTTGTTAAAAGCTCTACAGAATTCCTTAGGTAAAGGTGGAACAGACAGTCTTTTAAACTGACTCTCACAATTTATAATTGGCATTTTAGAAAGTTAGAGAAAAAAACTTGTCTGATTTTTGCTGAAGTGGTTTGATTCTATCAATGTTAAGTCTCTTTGCTGTTAAAAGAATATCACAATAGACACTTTGCTTATTATATTTGTTTTACCTTAATGTTTATATAAAATAATATATCAGAGAACAACAAAGGTATAAAGAGTATCAACCTGAATGCTGTTTTCTTACAGATACAACATAAATGATGCAAGAGATATCCAATTTCTGATTCTTGAATTCTTAATATTTTTTCTTTAGAACACATATTTCGAATAATAGCAGAAATTTCTAACTTTGATCTGGAATTCTTTTATTTAAAGCTGAAAACAGTTGTTCTCCAGACCACTTCCAGTGTAAAACAACCAAACACTGCATTTCCAAGCTGTGGGTGTGTGATGAAGACCCAGATTGTGCAGATGGGTCCGATGAAGCA
>VYZR01119187.1:25374-38396 GCA_013400675.1 Oxylabes madagascariensis | reverse complement strand
TTAATTTAAGTCCAGTTGTGCCAGGTTAAGTCCATGCCTGAAAATAGCACAACCATAGTCAGCTAAATCAAACTCCTTTTTCAATTAAAGATAGGGAAAAAAAGCTTTTTTTTTTTAATTATTTTGATATAACTGTATAAAGAAATAGCTGAAGTTGACAACACTGTACATAAGACAGCAATGCCTGAGATTCATTCAGAGCTATGCCTGAAGAAAATAATGGCTGTAAAAATGTTCAGATGTTACCAGTAAATCTGCATTAATTCAAATGATTCTTTGATGAAAGAACATAATACCGAATAATCATGGGAAGAGTTGGCAGTGCTGTGGTACAATCACACCACATGGTCTCATAAAGCTCATTTGTTCATCTTGTTATCATATACTCCCATTGCAAATAAACTGATGAATAGATGCTTTCCCACTCCCATTAGAAGCAGAAAGACAGTTCCCAAAAAGTAGGAAAGAACCAGATCAACAGAACAGCAACGTTGCAACAAAAGATGGATGCCCTGCTCTTCTGAAAAAGAGCCTCTCCTCCCCCCATCCTCTGCCCTGGTGTGGCCTCCTCAGGAGCACTCTGCCCCATTCTGGGCTCCCCAGTTCAGGAAAGACAAAGCAGCTACTGGGGAGGGTCCAGAGGCCTGTGGAGATGAGGAGGGGACTGGAGCATCTCTCTTATGAGGAAAGGCTGAGGGAGATGGACCAGTGCAGCCTGAAGAAGAGATGACTCCACAGAAGACAGGGGACCTTATCAATACAAATACCTTAAGGGCAGGTGTCCAGAGGATAGAGCCAGACTCTTTACAGCAAGACTCAGCAAAAAGACAAGGGGCAAATGGCAGAAACACAAAGTTCTATATAGATAAGAGAAAAAACTTCTTTCTTTTGAGGGTGACAGAGGACTGGAACAGGCTGCCCAGGGAGGTCATCAACTCTCCTCTGGAGACACTCCAGATCCACCTGGACATGATCATGTGTAACCTGCTCCTGGTGAACCTGCTTTAGCAGGGAATCATACTATATCTCCAGAGGTCCCTTCCAACCCCAGCCATTCCTTGATTCTGCAATTCATGACCAATTTGGTTTTTTCTCCTGCTAAAAGTGCAGTATGGAATTATAGAAGTGCTCACAAATTAAGCCACCAATAAAAGCAGATGAAAACACAGTGGCCTAAGTAGAAACCATTCCCTCATTTACTCAGGTTATGCACTCTGGCTGTCATCACTTTTAGGTTATTACCACATGATGGCCTACATTATACAAAAGACACAAAAACATGCAACCTTTGAGTCCTTAAATGATGCTTTGCATCATGACTAACATGTTTTCAGCAGCAAGTAGACAAAAAAGTTTTCTCAAGCTCCAACAAGAATCTCCAAAGTTTTCCTGACATAACAGTAAATAATGACAATGCCCTACCATTAATGACAGGTAATTCCTATAGTAAAATCTGTGTGTGGACATGTACAATTGTACACATGAGAGATATAAACAAGAATGACAAGGTGGTATAAGAAAAAGCAAACCCATTCAGATAAACAAGTATTTTTCATAAAACAGATTTACCTGAGACTCTAACTCCTCCAATTTACGTTTTCTGGCATGAAGAGCTTTACTTGGAAAAGCCCAGAAATAATTGGAAGTTCCAATTCTATCAGTGTCCACCATGCCATCATCAACAAGGCTTTGCAGAATCTCTTTCACTGACATTGAGGCTAATAAAAGCAAAAAAAAATGCAAAATTAGAACCACATAGCAGCTGGACTATGGAGAATTATGAGTAACACAAGCCTCCATCTACAATCATCTGTTTCTCCTCCAATGTCAGCTAGCTGGAAGATTTCACAAGGACAACATGCCCAAAACTTCACTTGAAGGGATGAATCTCTCTGAAACCAGCAGTTTGCTCCTAAACATTGCTATGTTGCACATCTGCTACCAGATGTTTGCAAATCACTGCCCATGATTCTTGCACAAAATACATACATGTTACACTACAATACCATAACAAACCTATGAGAGGTACCTGAGAAGTTGTCTTGCAGTCTTAATTCTAACTTGGATTAACTGAGGTTTCTTGATTGGGAGTGTAATTACATTTCACTTTGTAATGCTTAACAAAGTATTTCACAGCAGCAGAGGCACTAAAGCCATCTGTCTACAGACTCAGGAAGGACTCATTCTGATTTTGATTGTATTCACTTCCAATACAAAACATCATTTACACTCACAACCATCAACATTTCTGAACACAACTGATCATTTCCTTTCAAACCTGTGGAATAATTCACCATTTTTAAAAAATGGTACCTGTTCAACAAAGCTCAGTAGTTATGTTATCCTCAGCTGTTGCAGATATAAAGACTTTTGAGCTCAATTATGGGTTTTGGTACCTGATGTTCAATTTCAAGACTACAGGGGGTCCCATATCTTTTGAATCTATAGGCTGGATGCCACGATGGGAGCAGGTTAGTAATTTTTTTCTTATCAGACTAACTGTGGCTTGGGTTGTGCAGCTAAATGCCTTCATATGCACAGAAAGGATGAATCTGGACTATTCAAAGGTGTTAAAGGCTTTAGAAACTCTAAACTCAAATTCACTGCAAATTACAACTAAACATATGCATTGACAAACCAATCAAGACAGCACCACATCTCTTCAGAAGCCCATGAATGTCTCTGTTAGCTGCTGACACAACTTAAAAACTCTGCTTTGTGATATTGACATCTGCAGTTCTCTCAGCAAGTTGATTCATTCTTGCAGTGCCACCAAGATATGCTAGAGGACAGTGGTAACTACACAAACATTATGCTTTGCCTCCCTTTTGTCAATGAGCATAGAAGGAAAACGAACAAAGAACATACAAAACAATCCAAGAGCAAAGATAAATCCTCTTGGACCTAATCCTAAACCAATGGATCTCATCAGGAAGGCTTTTATAGAAAAGACAAACACCTTCCATTTATGGCTGTCCAGCCATTTTTGGAGGGGAAACGCTCAAGAGCGCACACAG
Source organism: Oxylabes madagascariensis (assembly GCA_013400675.1). Taxonomy (NCBI): domain Eukaryota; kingdom Metazoa; phylum Chordata; class Aves; order Passeriformes; family Timaliidae; genus Oxylabes; species Oxylabes madagascariensis. The sequence continues at coordinate 35,379 of VYZR01119187.1, read as the reverse complement.
CCCATGTGTATTTGGACAAGCATTTTAAACATTTGTGATATTACAGGCAGATATTTAATACCTGAGTGCAATGATTTCATACACGGAAAGTCACTGCAAGTCAGGCAGCTTAGAGCCTAAGCAAGCCCCAGTCCCACGTCACTTTTAACTCTACAGCCCTGCCACTGACCAGTCTCCCATTCTAGCTATATTTTCTGTTATTAAAATCATAGAAACCTAAGATTGTAGCCAGGAAAATTCACACTGTAGGACCTGTCCCAAAAAATGATTACTTGCTCAAGAGGAATCAGTTTCATAAACACTTACTAATCCCTTTTTCTTTTGGAGCGATCTTCTCTAGATCCTTCAACTGGAAGACATCTTTCTGTGCAAAACATGAAAGACACTTCAGTTCCAAATGACAGCATCATCTAAGCCTGAGTGCTTTTTTACACTAAATCAAAGCCAACAAAATCAAGTAGGAAATACATTGCATGTTTTGTTTTTGCTAGGGAAATAGCCTGCATATCCTTCAACAGAACTGGAACATTCTGAGAATTAAACAGTAAGAAAAACACTATTATTGTAACAAGCCCTGCTCTTTCCTTTGGTGATCTGAAGTCATCATATTTCATCTCAAGTTAGACTATAAAGCCCTTAAAGCCAGGTTAGACTGTCAGCACAGATGCACCACATTGCTCAAGTACTCAAGTGTCACAATATTTTTTCTAAAAGGTGAAACACAGTGTATTACATGTGCCATCAATACAATTGTAGTTCAGCTTTTGGATCTTCAAGTTTCTTCTCCCCAGGGACCCTTTCCAACTCTGCTCTCAGTTTTTCTAAAGCTCAGATTTCTTCTTCCTCCCATAAAATGCAGTGAGATACTTCCTAATTTCCTGCTGTCCCCTCTTACGGTAACAGATTCAAAACGAGAAGATGTGGATAGGTAGCACATGAAGAATTTAACACCACCTGTGCATCTTCATTCCTTGGCTCCACCTGGAGATGGGACATGTGATTAGAAGTTAAATGAATGAAGTTTTGCCCCTGTCATTTACATGCTGATGTCACAGGGCATCAGTGAAATGCATGCCAGGATATAGGGTTTAGCTACATCTACAGTTAAGCTCCTTTTAGGACCTGTTTTCCCACCAATGTAAATGCAGGACAATTACAAGTTACTTACTGTTTCAAAAAAGATCTCCATCATGCGGGCCCTCTTCTCTTCAAAACTCAGACCTTTTTTCTTGGACTAGAACAGGGGAAAAAAGAAAAAAACAAGCCAAGGCATTCAGCCATCTGAATAATTAACATCTGCTAAGAATTCAAATCTATTTACCTGTAAGCTATATTTGCCATCCCTTAAAATACCTTACCACTAAGCCCAGACTTTCAGATAAACACCTTCTTTGCAAATAATCTCTAACTAAGTTCATCTGTTACATGGAGGGATCTAACTTTAAGTTCGGAGCCAGCCAACCCTGCTCCAGCCTCAATGCTCCCTGACATACACCAATCCCAAAATACGTATTTATACCAAACTCACACAAATGTTTAATAACCCTTAAAAAGATAAGGAGTACCTTCTGTTTGGTTTGGGTTTTTTTAAGAATTGCTTTCTATGTCATGATATACAGACAGTAGTTGTAAGGCGTTCAGGTTTTTGTAAGGAGATAAAGAGCATTTTGAGGTATGTCTTTCTTCAAAGGTCCTCACCAACTTTACAATTTCAAGGTCACATTTTAAAAACCGTGCTGCTTTTATTTCTTTTCTCTCTGGTTGTGTGACCAAGCATTAAATAACTTGGGTTGAACTACAAGCAAAAGGCAGAAATGGCTATTCACAAACTGCTACCAACAATACAAAACTGAGAAATGGTCTCCTCTGATGACTTTCTGAAATGCTATTTTGATATGCCTCTTATAAAATTAGGATATAAAATATTCCACAGCGCATTGGAGTTTTACGAATAGCAGTTGGCAAAATCCTCAACAACCCAAAAGCAGCAGCCACAATGTGAATCTGAAGTTTCCCCTTGCCCCACTCCCTGATTCACACACTGTGTGCAGCTACAAAAAAGGGAAAGGTGGATAGAAAAGGCCAAATAGGATGTTGGCAGAAAGAGGTCTCATTAAAAAAAAAATCAACAAAAAAGGCATATTGTTGTTCATAAGTCAATGAAAGTGGGTAGTCTAATAGCAAGATGCTTTGAGAAAGCATGGTTTTGTTTTCAAGTTTCCAACAGAAAGGAGTCAACACCATTTTTACTTTTGAATAGCTGATTCCTTCTCAAAAAAGAACATGATCAGGCAGTACACTACACTTAAAACATACACCAAGAGCAAAATGGCCAGACTGATTTAATTTTAAACAACAAATGTAAAAGCTAGCTTATGCAGCTGCATTATACAGAGACAGGAACAGAAGCAATTCATTATTATATTTAACAAAGAGCACAATTAGTAATTTTTTAGGTCCCCTCTCTCCTTTTAGCCAGCGATACCCGAGGTCAGCATTGCCGTCTCCTGCAATGTCAGTACATTGCGGGATTGGAACCGGGAGCTGCCATGAACACTCAAGTAGGAGCACGAACAGAAAGCAGACAGATTTAACTTCCCCTCCTGCCTTCTCCAGGAGCCCTGACACCGTCAGCAGCAGCAGGAACAAAACGCACGGCGTGGAAGGGAAGAGGTGTTTCTGGAAGCATGTGCTTGGAGCTACGCCCCTCGGGCACCACGCCGCCACTCCGGCAAACAGAGCAAAACAACGAAGCCAAGAGCACTCTCGGTGAAGGTTGTTAACTTTCACGTTAATTTCTCCCTCCTACCTCAGTGGCAGGCGTTCCCCACCACAAATACTAACCACACCCGGAGCATCCACGTCGCTGCCGCGGCCGGTACCGCAGCAGACGGAAGAATGGGCGCTGTGAGCGCGCTCGGGCACACCCGCGATTCGCCTGCCCGCTCCCACCGCCCCACAGCCGCAGCCAGAGCCTCGGCCTGGCCACACCCGCGCTCCCGTGTCTGGGGGCAGCGGCGGGCACCGTGCCCACCTCGGGCCACAGCCACGGGGCTGTGCCTACTCCTGCAGGTGCCGCCTCATTTACATCGCCCTCCAACACCCAAAGGCGCGGCCCACGCCGTGCTGACGCTGCGGCCCCAGAACCGGCACCCTGGGGCCTCCCCGGAGCGGGGAGCCACCGCGGCTCGGAGCCACCGGGGCGAAGGGACAGCGAGGCGCGGGCGGCCGTCACCCGCCATCACCGCGGTCGCGGCTCCCCCTGCAGCCCCGCAGCCCTTGCGGGCGCCCGGGAAGGAAAGCGGGAGGAGGCGGCCGCGCTTACCATGGCGCGGGCGGCGGCGCGGTTTGATTCCGGCGCCGCCGGGCGGGACGAGGGCGGCGGGAGGGAGGCCGCGTGCGCAGCGCCGCCTGCCGCCCGCCCCTCCGCGCCCTCACGGCGCCGGCCGGAGCGGGGCGGGCCCCGCCAGCGTCCGCGTGGGTTTTGTTTGGTTTGTTTGTTAATTTGTCCGCTTGGTTTGGTTTGGGGGTGTTTGTTGTTGTTGTTGTTGTTGTTGTTGGGTTTTTGTGGGTTTTTTACCAGCCAGGTGGTGCCGTAGAATAAAACTGAGGGCACAAAAAGAACACGTTAAAGGTGGTGTAACACGACGCGTATTGTACGACTGTCACAGGAGCCGCGGGACGTGGAAAAATAAAGCCCTCGATGCCCGTGGAAGGGAAGGGCCTGGCCACATCTGGTGTTGCTTAAAACAGTTGTTCATTGTGATGACTGTTCTAGCAACTTTAATTACTGACAGCTTGCTTTAATTATTATTTGTGTTGTAAATCACTTTCCTGCAGCTGCAGCAAGTTCTGGGAAATCGCTTTGCAACAGCAGTGGCTTCATATCTGCCATACTAAATCAAGAGTTTAAATACAAGCAAATGAAAATGTGCAAGCTGAGATGTTCAGGCAGTTCCTGTGAAGATTTTTGATGCTTTTTGCAAGGTGACCCTTTCCCTGACATCCGAGGTTCTTTTCCGTGCAGCCCGTGATCCCATTCCTCATTGTGCACACCAGTGTATTACTAAAAATGAAATGCAAATTAGAAAAGACATTTTTAATACAAAGCTTTTTGTATTAAAAATGTTCTTTCTCGTGTGCATCACATTTTAAACTTGCTAACTCAGGATGAAATCTGTTGATACACCCCCTCATCAGCTGTTGAGGGCTCATATTCAGTCTCCCTGCCTTCCATGTCCTTTGGCCAGCCCTCAAAGCAACTCTGTCCCCACGCTCCCTGTGACAATTCTTTTCCTCCTGTCACCCTCACCACTGCAGTCCAAGGGTCTGGGCCCCTTCCTGCTCCTTCACAGCCTGAAGCAAAACTGAGCTCTGCTGGTTTTTTTTACTGCTGCCAAGCAAATGGTTGCTGCAACATTTGCAAAGTCCCCATTGCAGCACAGGTTTTCTCCGAGTGACTCCTGTGAGCGGCAGGGTGGGTGTCAGAGCTGAACATGCTGCCTGCAGTAGAGAAAGAGGAGAGAGAGGAAGGGTTTTCAGAGGGACACTCACTCTGAAGTGGGCTTGGGGCACGTACCTTGTGTCTTCTGTTCAGTACTTGTGAGGCAGCAATGCTCCTACCTAGCCATTACTCGTGAAAGTAGACTGGCAGCAAACACCCAGGTGTCATCCCCAGACAGAGCCAGCACGTGGCTGGAGCACACACCTGGAACCACAGCTGGGAGGCATTCCTTGTTTCAGAGGTTGAACGGGATCACAGCAACCCAGACAGCCCGTCCACCTCTGAAACATCAGGCCGTGCTCTTGAGCGATGGTGGGACAGGTGGCTCAGCATGTTTTCTCTGCCTGTGGCCCCTGGGGACAGCCAGGCTTAGCTGCCCCAAGTGCCCTGGCAGCTCTGAGTCCCTTCCACAGTGTCAGGAAAATCCACAAATGCCAGAGGTCTATGTCCAAAAAGGAGACAGAGGAATCCTGCAACTTTATTCAAATAAAGGGAGAGAGTCCACTGCAGCCCATACCCACGGGCTTTTCATTCTCGAGGTTTCAGAGGGCACAGCCTCCTTTTATCCTAAACTCCCAGCCGCAAGCTGCCCTTTTCCTTTCCCCATTGGCTGAAGTAATAGGAAGGTACAACCTTCTCGAACTGCCTACCACATATTCCCCCCTTGAACCTACTATTTTACCCCAAAGCTGATGAACTCCAGCTTGTGCAGACCCACTTGTTTGTTTCAGGAGCCGAGCTGTCTGGGCTCTGCAACAAACCTGCTGCCCAAAGTCAGTAGAGACATTAAGACCCATTTCAAAGACCCACACTTTCACCCATCAAATTGTTTGAAAAGACATCAGCTTTCCTCTCAACGGCCACATCGCTGGGTCCAATTTGCTCTGTCACAGAAGGTTCCCTAACACATCCTCCATTTTGCAGCACCCGATCAAAACTAATTAGTTGAAAGACCATGGGGTGAAAGAGGTCCCAAGCAAAAGGGGCACACTCGGTGTATGTACCTGATGCTTTGTCATTTGAGGGATGGTTTTCCATTACTGCATGAAGTGGGATGAATTACTCCTAAAACACATAAGGGCCTGGCATTTTTAATGGGCTTCAGAATGTCTAGATGTGGTATTTCACAAAACTGCTAGTCTTCTGCTATGATTCTAAAAACAACACAATGGATGGAAATACAGTGGAGGGGAGACTCATAACTTTGTCTTTCTGTTAGAAGATTGTTCTCATTTTCCTGTGATTTTCTTAAGCTTTAACTATTTGGGCTACATTTTCTATTCTAGGAGTCAGACAGATTTTTAAGTACCGGTCAAAATAGTATTCCACTGTTCCTGAGTTAGAGAAAATACAGTGCTTTGTCAGTGTAATTATGCTTGGATGAGATGAAATTTGTACTCTCCTTAATTTTGCTCTTACAATTGACTGTAGCTGAATTACAATCAGAAATTCTGTTTTAAAAGGACAACGAAATGACAACAGCAGAAAGCTTAGCCAGCAGAGAATGAAAATTGTCCTAGTTTAATTTTGTTCCTTTCATACATACGTGCCATAATACAGACTTAATTACATGAGCTGTTTTTTCAGAAGGGAATAGTTCAAGTTGAATATGTCAGGAAAATTAATTCACAAACACCAGAGGTTAGTGTCCAAAAAGAAGACAGAGGAGTCCTGAAACTTCATTGAAATAAAGGGAGAGGCCATGGGGCATTTCCCCTGGGGTGTCTCGGATTTTTAGGGGAAGCAGCCTCCTTTTAATCCTAATTTCCTGACTGCATTTCCCTCTCTCTTTTCTCACTGGCTGAGGTACTTGAGACTTCCTGAAATGCCTCATACCTAAGACCCCTTCTAATGTATAACCACACCACCCCCCCACCCCCATTTTTCTTTTTATCTGTGTCTCTGTTCTTTTTCTCTAAATCCAGAAATTTAGCACAGTCTTGAATGAGTAACAGTCTGTGTCAATTAGTGGCATTCCTATGGAATTTATGGTTTCCCCTACTGCTTCTTTCACCTCACTGTATCTGGCCTTAACTACCCTCAGGCCCACAAGTTTGTTTGTAAAGGCACCTCCTTCTTACTCCTTTCAAAGAGCAGATCAGTTTATTTCTAGAAGAGTAAGAGCAAGCCTTTTGAGTCCTATGGCTGCCTTCCACAGCAAGGGGGTTTTAACCATGTTGAGGGGTACCACTCTAAAGAGAGAGAGCCTGGCTGCCGTAAGTACTGCTCCTTTAGCTACTTTGGCTCTATTCTCCCTGACATTGTTTCATTGGTGAGACTGGGTTCTCTAGGCCTATTTACAGAACTCCTAAAAGATTCTGTTGCCTCATTTAGGTATTTAAATAAGTACCACAAGAGGGTCAAAGAGAAAGTTGGCCATTTACTGCATATTTTTTCTGGTAAACAACATTGTCCCTCTGTATAAGTGTTTGGCCGGTCTGATTTTGCTCAGTGGCGAAGAGCCTCTGCTCTAGTAGTCCAGGGGACAGAAAACATTTCTAGCCTAGCAATAAGAAAAGATTGGGAATGTAACAAGTGCCTTACCCACTAAGCCCAGCAGTTTCAGGATATCCTGTCCTATTGCTTCTATTCTTTGTGATCTTTTTTTACATGGGAAAGAACAAGTACTCTGCAACTCTGAATGTCAAACCAACACTGCTTGGTTTCAAGATGTGATGTTCTTTTAGCTGGTAGACAAATAAAGCCTTTTGTAATTATCTGAACTTCAGGGCAGATGGACAAGTACATTCAGCATCAGGAGTCTATTTGCTGAACGTGTATTTATCTGGAGACTGACAGAAAACCAGAACAGATCCATTATGTTGTACTGTTTGTCTTTAGGAGAAAAATGAGGCCTCAAAACATGGTTGCTGACATTCCCTATAACTGGCAAGAAAGAATAAAACACGTATTCCTCTAGAGGGTTTGGGGGGAGAATCCACAAAAAAAGGACAACTGCTCATTATTTCAGCTGTCTCATTTCTGACTGTCCTGCCACTGAGCAAACACTATCACTGGGGCTTTCACTGACCCTGCTAGTCCCCTCCATTGAGGGTGCATCCAAGCCAAATGATGCATCTGAAGATTATGTCTTTACTTCGTGAGCAAGTTCCCAGTCACACTGAGTTCTGAAATGATTCAGGTTTGGAGAGTTCACCAGTGACCAAGAAGACATAGGCACTATGTGAAATTGAAGTTAATACAAGCTGGAAATTTGTTCTTACAGCAACAGAGTCAGACTGAACTCCTAAGGCAAATTTTCTGTTCTCCACAACAATTTAATTTGGTTTTCTGCAAGAGATCCTTGAAAGATTATAGTACACCTCGGCTAAAAGGTACTATGTACTTCTGTGATGCAAGCAGAAAAGCTTACAGCTCTTAATCTTACTGCCACCAATGAAAATCTTAATTTTGATTCCTGGACTGAAGAAGGAAGAGAGGAACAAGGAAGTCCAACTCTGCACCTTCTTCCCAAGAACAACTCAAGTCCCTCTTTACTCTGTGTCCACATAAAAGTTTAATGCCCGTGAAAAAGTTACACTTTCCTTGGCTTGTGACCTGTGGTGTCAGGGAAGAAAACTGGAAAAAATCACCTGTCTTCCTGCATTATGGGGTTACTTTTAGGGACAGTGAGTATGAGACATATGAAAAATAAATCCCCAACCATGAAAATAACAGAGGAAACAAGCTTTATTTGTATTATTTGAAATTTTTGTGCGTGGTAAAGGGTACACATTTGACTCCAGTTTTCCTACATTTCCAAGACAGAGTAATTTCTTTGTCAGCTAAAGCATTATGAATACCATGGCACACAGGAAGCTAAAACTACACACACACACACGCACGCACACACATACACACACAAACACTTTGATGTGCATCTTTCATCCTTGGCCTTAAGGAGAAAAAGTCTGTATTTAGCCTCATAGGGATTTAAAAAAAACAAACCAAAACATCATCATCGACAACAAAAAAACAAGTGAGGAGAATATTTCATTATGAGTGTCAAGAGAGTGCAAAGCTTACATATACACAAAACTTATATTGACTTACAAAGATGGAATGTACAAAAACTTTTAAAAAAGCATGAAAAAAAGAACTGAAAACACTCCTAGAACTGGAAAGCTGCAGCATATCAGCTGGTAGAGATTTCTATCAGGGGCTGCTGCCATACACTACGCAACTTAGGGAACACTCCCATGTCATAAAGCCAAAGGAAAAATGTCAGGGTTAAGGCTGTGTTGCTCACAAACATCAACTGAAGTGCTGTACATTCGTTAGAAATAAAATGACCTGTTAGGAACCTTCCCACTCCGTAGCACAATTACCTTCTGTGTGCTTTCCACAAACAGGTCGAATAATCACTGCTCACAATTCTTGAAGAAAAGTTTGACTTTACATCATGATTTCATAATGAGCTGTCTCCCACAACTGAAAGTCATTTCTTTACAACAAACACAACATATTGGGCACTTATAGTTCTCATTATGGCAACACCAGATCCTTACTATAAAAAAAACTGACATAAAATCAAAAGCCCTCTACCTTTTACAGAACAGATGAGCATTTACTAGTAAATAACACTCCATCTTCATGAGGCAAATACTTGCCTAAATCGTTTTCCTTTTCTTTTTCGTTACATTGGTGCTGGTTTAGCCTATGTAAAACTCTCCTACTGTTTATATTGGATTTAGCTGAACAGATCTTTTTATTCTATTCACAAAACAATGAAAATACAGTTGGCTACCTTGTCCTAAAATGCTCCATATGACACAAGATCTAATAACCTTTTGAGATTACTTTTGAATTGAAGATTAGTTAAATGAAGCACATACTTTCACCAGTCATGCTGTGCTGGTAGTCAATTAGCATTCCAGGGAAGTCAAGGGGACATTTGGTTATACCTGAAATCTGGCAGCAGCGTGCCTATAAAGCCTTTAATAAATGCTAACAACTCAGCAAATCACGTAGTGCAATTATGACCTTCCCTTAATTGGATGAGAAAAAAAGTCTGCCAGCTTTTAAGTGCAGAATTTCTGCTTTGGTTGCTCTTTGTAAGGTTTGTAAGCCAAGCATTTTAGCAAAGTTGGCTTCAGAAGCACACCATAAAAGCAATGTGTTTCCCAGTTTCCCGGTGCCAGGCAGATAAGGTCAGACCTTGGAAGGGAATGCCCTATGCCACTAAATTTTAAATTGAAGTTGACAGCATTTGCTATCAGAAGTAACTTCAAATTAGTGATATTTCTTAGGTGCTGCTCTGCTGATAATATCTGAAAATCCAAAAGACTACTCAATTTTAAGAAAAAAATCCACGAAACTCCTAATAGCTTTGAGCTGGGTTGTGAGGGGGGTTTTGTGCAGAATTCACTATTTCATCAGGGTGCACTTGGTTCACAAGTGTTATCTAAAATCCTGGTAAAAAATGCTGGACCAAAGGACTGAAAAGCTTTTGAAGAAAAGTGTATACGTGAAATAGCACAGTCTTAAGTATCTTTTTTGAA
>VYZR01119180.1:6355-39583 GCA_013400675.1 Oxylabes madagascariensis | reverse complement strand
TTTTTTTTTCTCTTTCAGCGTGCCGAATGGTAATGATAATAGGTTTAGAACTAGAATTAAAGTTTTGGCTAAGGTTTAGAACTTGCCACTAACACACATAATATACAGACAGCTACTCACTTGATCACAGCTGATCTGTTGCCTGATAGACACAACAATAGCAGCAAAGTCAGTTTTAATGTAAAGTACTAAATAAACTTGGAATGATTGTCACTGATATGCAGAAGTGTGGAAGGAATTAAAAAGCAATATAAGGGTGCAAAAAATGCACGGAGGAAAACATGAGAAAGAGAAATACCATTAAAGAAAAAGCAAGCACCACCAACCAGCAAAGAAAAAAAAAAAAAACATGTAAAAAACCACAATTATGAAGCTATATTAATTAGAATATTTAAAATATATTCATAAAGAACTAGTATCATGCACAGCATATGGCCTGAGGGCTTTATACATTATCAGATAAAAGTTACAAATGTAAAGGAAGAGCTAGCTTAAGTATAAAGAAATAACATTTTAAGAGAAATTAATTGTCATATTAAATACTTTTAATAATTTTTAAAATGTGCTTCAGTTGCTGATAAACGGAAAAGCGTATTCAAAATGCACAAATATCATCTGCAAGACACCAATGCCAAACTCAGGTCGCAGTGGTCAGAAAGTTGTGTAATTTCCCATCTCTTACACGGGGTGGCACAAGATAGCTGGAAATCCATCAAGTGTTCAAATTGAACCGAGAAAACAAGCAAACAAGAGGTCAGAGCCAGCTGCTAGGGAATGTTGAATAATTCTATTTTTAAACATCAGATAATTGCAAATATAAGCAGTTTCTGACACAAAAACGTTACCAAAGAGAACAAGCTTGAAGGAATAATGGTCTGTTAAATGCATTTTGTCCTGTGCGTGGGGTCAACTGTTACACAATTTTAGGGTCTGACATAATTGACAATTAACATTGAAATAGGAATTAGTCATCAAAAACAGCAGAATACAAAACATTCCCCTTTGTTATAGTCCTTCACATTTTACATATGAGAAAAATATTTTATAGTAATCTAAAAAGCCCCCATCAACTAGATGGGAAGTGCTTCCCTTTCAAGTGGTTCAAGCAACAGCTCAGAAATGTTGGAACTTGAAAACATTAATTTGACAATCTGTCTCAGTGGGGATGTGGACACTGCATTTGTACAGAATTCCTCCTTGCCATTTTCCCTATACAGGTAATCCAGATACTTTTGTGTGGGGTTTTTTTGCAACTTTGTTTAGCCCTTTTTTGATGGTAAGGTTTTTGGGTTGTCGCTTACCTTACTTTTGTAGTCCATTAAAATAATTTGGCTCCTGCCTTAGACGACAGTGATATAAAATGACAAGATCAACATGTTACAGAGCAGCAGCTTTCAGGTATGTGGATAAGAGGTAGGTAGTGTATAATATTCTGCTTCACTCCTGCTGTTTCTATCATCTCCTCTTTAAAGCCATTCTGTTGCACTCAGTTGTCCCACTGCAATAGTAACTGTGTTTCACAGTCTTTGCATATCATGAGGTAAATTATTGATCCGAAAGTGACCCTCACACAGTCTGTGTCTCTGTGTTCTCTCTTCCCAAGCTTCCTGAGCTGCTTCAGATACAACTCACGATGCTGTAGTGGATTAGTTCTTAAGCAGACTTTCACTTCACTTCCCCTAACACACCCCTCTGGTGTTTTGTCTTTTTCCGTCTCTGAACAAATGCATGGTTGTTGAAAAGAAGCCAAGTTCTAAGTCAGGTCTACGTGAAGATCTTGTGCTTGGAATTCAGCTGCAGAGGTACAAAAATAGGGAGAATGTGCATCCTTCTAAGAGTCAAACAAAATCCGACACGTTTGCCGTTTCAAGGATGTAGCTATTACCTACATACAATCTATTGATCGTCTCTGTGCATGATTTTCAGGGGGTTTTATATCTTTTTCTCTATCAGAGAACATCACATTGTGTTGGCCACAAACAGAGAGAAAGCAAATGTGAGAGAAAGCAGGAGCCAGCTTGCTACCCATGAGAAACTTCCTGTCTATGTTTGGAAGGGAGGGGATGTATAATGATTATTTTGTTTGCAGAATTTGTCAATGTTCTTCATTAGTCTTTAAATAAGATTTCTGTATCGCAAGTGAAAGGTACTAAATGCATGACTATTCATATCATATTTGCTAACTTGTATGCCCTAAAGAAAAGTGAATATTAATCCTGAATTTCATTTTGGCTGGAAACTGGGGGACCTATGAATTGTGGGAATAATGCATAAAAATAAAAGCAATAGATCTCTTGCATCTGCTTCTGGGTAGGTACCACTAGATAATTCCAGTACAGCAGTAGAATTGCAGACAAATGTGTGGTTGTATACCGTTAACACAACATTCCTAAATTTGTACTGGGAAGTGTGCCTGTCTCAGAAAGGGAAATAGATACAGATAACTTTTGTTTTCTGAGGTTATTTTCTGCATATTTATTTTTTATATGGTAAACATTCTTACCTTCCTGTGCCTTATAAAAAATAGCTGATCTTTGCCATTTGCAGTGTTAATGTCTACAATAATGCTGTGTTAATATTGTAATTTTTATCATATTGTGGTCTAAATCCAGTATCAATTGTGGATGAATCATACCAGGAAAACATTTATACATAATCAAAAAATCTGCAGCTTGCTTGACATGAAACAGTTGAGTTCTCAATTTGCGTGTCTGTGTGTTCCGATGGTCAGGCTGTTTTTCCTACCTGCATTCAGTTCAGCTCACTTCCAACAGCTCCTGGAAAAAAATACAAAACACATGAAGTACTCTGTTACACGGACAGAAGATATCTTTGCTGGTTGAGCTTGAGGGGAAAACTGGGTACAATTATATATTCTTTTAATTATTCATGACTTGAGTCTGAAGTGAATGTGTATACATTTTTCACTTATTCACTTTATAAAATTCAAAACTAAGCCCAGGAGCAGTTTTATTCTTGGCAGCATGACAAGTTTCCTTTCCTCAACGAAGCAGTCAAAGGAATTGTTCCTCAGAGAGTTTGTCATCCTCACATATCCCAGAGAGGCGGGAGGGAAGCTGGCATTCATTACGCCCCTCGTCACACGTGTGTGTGCTCTCTCTCCTTCTCCTCTCTGCCTGTGACAACAAGCCCATCTCAGAGGACTGTGTTTATCTCTAGCATGTGGTTTCATTTGTGTAGCTGATTTGCAGATCATTAATCTAGAAAGCGTTGCGCAGTTCTGGTAAGGACGATGCACCCATCCCCATTCTGCTCACTACCCCCTCTATCCCTGATGCAGCTCGGTTCAGAGAGAGGGAATTTGTGCCGAGCAGCTACAGCTAAAGCGGCTCAGAAGCCAAAAGCTGATGTAAACACGCACCAGGAAATTGTTTTGATCTGGCCTATCAGGCTGCTGGCAATGCACTGTGCTTCCTTGGGAGACATGCAAATTTATGGGACACAACTTGACATGATTAAGGCAATGCATACAGAATAGGTAATTGCCCTTTGGCAAGTGAGTGATGTCAAGAGCCAACGATTCTTTACATTCTTGGCAGTGCAGGTAGGATCATGAAATTAGGGGCCTCTTGGAGATTCATTATCATTTAGATGTTGGATTAGGTATTTTTTAAATTATGTTTTCCCAACTTTTATGTGGTATTACTACTAATTGTTTGTCTTGGTGGGAAACCTAAGAACAATAGGCAATTTGTAGCCTTCAAAACCTAAATCTGTATCTGCTGATATTATGACAGCTTATGATAGCTGTTGAGTTTGGAGACAACAACAACAAAGAGGAGTTAAAATAATGCCACAGGGAAACATCAACTTCTGCTGCTCACTCACAGCAGTGGGGTTCTTCACTTTGAAATTTAATTATCAGAGATACTGACACTCCTTGTTGACAGGCATGTGCTCAGAACTCATCCACATGCCCAAGTGGAGTTGGATTCAGCTTGTGTCAGGGTTAATGAGAAATTACTGATCACTACCTGGGAATTTGGGGGTAAGAATGGCTGAACTTAAGGTGAAAGACTCCATATCCTATTACTACTCCCCTGAGCCTGCCTAGCAAATAGCTAACTGTAATGTCTTAATTAACCATGTGCTAGAATCAACCTTATTCTCCCTTGCAAGCTGTACATATTGCTAATTACATTAAGTAGGCACATAGGAGCACAAGGGAAGCAGGCTGGGGCAGTTGGGTTTCCCAGTGTACTGTAGAGCAAGGCAAGTCTGGTGGCACTGGGAAGGTGTTGGAATGGCACTGTTTTGTTTAATGCAAGCAGGAGAAGGGAAATCACATTCTCTGTGCTGGAGAACCTTACCCTGCTGACCTCCTGGACAAGGCAGGCCCAACACACACAGGAGACTGTCTTGGCCAGACTAAACAGGGGAAAGCAATGCAGGGGAACAAACTCAGAGCAGAGGCAAAAATTCTGGAGCTGTCAGCTCTCTGTGCTACACAGAGAGCCTGTGACACACAGGTTCACTGCTCTGGAGGCTCCCCAGCCCCAGTGCCAGCACAAGCCTTGCTGTGCTGGGTGCACAGTGAGAGGAAAGAGCAAGTGTGCTTGGAGTGTGCCGTGTTCTGCCTGTGAACAGCTGGCACATGATTCTTCAGGGACTCGTGCCATCTGGTAGCGATGAGAATCTATCACGTTACACAGTGCCTTTATCAGAAATAGGAATTTGGAAGAACATTACAAAGCTGTGATTAGTTTGCTGGTACAAATTTGACATTACTACAAAACCGGTTCTAAAAACCACATTCTCTGGTTTGTCCAGTACATAGCTGGTAAGTACTTGATTTACTAGGTTCTGCTACTTGGATAACTAGAAGTGTGTAATTAAAAAATGTGTAATTTCTCGAGGTGTTTTAGATCTAAAAAAATATAGTACCAAAGTTCTTTTTAGAGCTAAAATGCTCCAAATTTGTTTTTTATCATCCTTCTCCATTGGTACACAACTGACTTTTCCTCCACTGATACCTGTCATGTTCTTCTTTAAATTCATTTTTAGTTCTCTGTTGCTTCATGTATTACATGAAATTTTTTGAGGTAACTTCTATCTAAGCTTTCTGCATCAAGCCCTTCGTGGCCAAGCTTTTATTCAGGTAGAATACTTGGATTTTATCCTGGCCATTAATTTTAATTTTCAAACAGTATTTTTTGAAGATTAGCTAAATTAAATCATTTTTGCAATTAGTGTCAAATTAATCCATAATGGAAGGTAGATAACAGCAGAGATGAAGTCTCTTAGATTTTGACAGATACCCTCATTGGGTTTAATGTTTTGTATAATATCTCTTTAAGTGAGGAAAGAGCTTGCCTTGATGACTTCCTTTCTCATGCCCAGGCTGCTGGCCACAGAGAATAACTCTTTTTCCATTTCTGCATTCTAAAAGGGAGTGCTGTTAACCCTGATTATATTAAAAACCATTTTTGCCTTAATCAGGCCTTATCTCTGGCCCTTGATGGGCCAGGTGATGGTTGCTGAAGCTCCATGGATTGTAACATACAAAGTCTACCACAAAATATAAAAAACCAAAAACCAAAACATAACAAAACCTCTCAAAAATCCCCCTCAAGCTTGTTTTCATATGGCTAGGGGAAAAAGAAGTCAGATGATTAATCTGATTAGTGGAGACCAAGGAATAGTAATCGCCAGTAGGCAAACCAGTGGAGAAAAGGAGGCTGGAAATGGATTAACAAGACCAGTCATTTTAGGATCAATTCCTGATCAACAAGAGTTGGATCTGAAAGTACCTGAAAATCCTAGGAGTTTGTCATTTAGACTGACCAAAACAAAAGAAAGTGAATACACTTGTACTTCTATGAGGGTCACTGCAGTGGGGCTATAGATACATCTGTGCCCAAAGTGCTGTAATTTGAGGTACACGATTCTGAGCAGCCCCTCTGCTCTGTCCTGGGATTGAACTCGGCTTCAATTTCTCCCATGATCAAATGCTTACTTCTGATTGATCAGGGTCCTCAGACACTTTCATTTCTAAGACAAATATTTTTGGTTTTTTAATAGGCAGGGACATTGATGTAATGATTCATTTATTCTGGCATCACTTAAATGATTGGTTAAAGTCAGAACTGCTTTTTGTGCCTGATCTGGCCTCCCTGAATTCAGTGGCAGTTTTGTTTAAAGTAGTAGCATGTTTTAAGTTACTGAGATTCACTAATAGATGAATAATTATTAGAAATTATCTGTTAAAACTTGAGAAGACAAGTAAGCAGTTCTGCTGGGTAAAGTTAATTATCATTTTTTACTGCTTTTGGATGAAAATTCCTTGTTGTACTCTGTAAACATACTTTGGGCTTGGTCATACCATACTAGGCTAGCAGAATTCTCAGAGAACATTAGTAGAGCTGGTGACCAAAAACCAAACAAACATAAACCCTCAGGAATGCCCGCCAAACCTCAAACATTACTTACTGACATCACAGGAAAGCACCCAAGCTTTGAGGTGCTAGGGCTAAACATAGCAGATATACCCAGGTAAAACTAAAGAACTGAAGTACTTATGCTGGGGGTTTTAAGACCTTCATCAGGCAAGCAGGATTTTACCTCTCTGCAGCTATAAAGGCCCCAGTTTGGGCCACAGCTTGCCTGTTGCAGCCCGGGCTGTTGAAGTGCCCCAGCCCAACTGCACTCTCCTGGCAGAGGGTGCCCTCCTGTGACACAGGATGCAGGGCACAAAGCTGGCTACTGCTCCTCTGCCACAGCTTACAGCCTGACTTGCCCGAACCAGCTCAAAGCTGTGGCAATTTCAATTACATTACTACATTATTAGGTTAATGAGTAAAAGCTGTCTTTGCTGGTTCTAGTGTGGAAGCAGTAACAGAACAAGGGCTCCTCATAACTACTCCTGAATTGGAGATAATGAATCAAAGCCTTTTGGATGCCTTTGAAATGAAGACTGACGTGGCAAATCTGTGTGTAGTTTTCAGTTCTGCTCTTTTTGTGACCTTGGCCAAGGAAGATCACAATGTGCTCTGTGGTTCCTTATTACCTCAATTCACAAACAAACAGTGTAGACTGTAAATTCTTCTGTGTAGGATGATGTTAAGCTGTTCGTTTTGCACAGTGAAGCCTTGGCTTTCTCTGGAGCTATTTAATGTTACTGTAGCATCAACCAACAATGCCAAACTATTGATTTAGGGATGATAGGGATCATTTAAATTCAGTGTTAATAATATTTGTTCAGCTTTACTCTGTGTATGAACCCCACAAATGAGGAATACTCCCAAGCCCTTGAAACTCCTTCTGTGAATATCCTCTGGAATAATTAAGCCTTTCAACTTACTTTGTGTTGAGCTGAATGTGTGAGCTCTGCAATTCATGAGATCTCTGAGAATGGGGATGTCTCCCTCAAATACTATTTCTTGTAAAGTTTACATCCAAGTGCTTGCAGAGACCTAATTGTTATTTGTGGGTATCCATTGGTTCTCTCACAGACACAGAGTGAATCTCAAATTCTATAGAAATAGGGGAGACAAGGAATGCTGTTAAAATGCAGCATTTTGCAGCCAAGTGTTCACATAGAAAATTCAATCACTTCAACTATTGGCTAGAATATTTGGAAGGAGGAGATGTTTCTTGAAAACAGAACTGAAAATTCTTTGCTATTCACTCTAGGTAAGCAAAAATCAATACAGATTTGGCTAGAGGTGAATTTTGTTAAATTAATGGTCAAGTGAAATGTGAAAAGCACTGTCACACAGGACAATGTTGGGGCATCATAAGTGCCATAAGAAAATAAAAAAACTGTAAGAAATGCATCTGTTGTGTCCCATGATCTTCAATTTATCCCTCAGGCAGGCAAAAGAATTGAGCAAACCAGAAAGAACCTCATATAATGGAGCAATCCAGAATATTGGCCTCAATTTCCAGTGCATTTACAAACTGCTATTACTAACTGTGACTCATCAAGATTAAAAAAGGAAAATAATTTAGTCAGGGCTCTTGTCAAATCAGTATTTAATGTTACTTTTTGTATTTGCTGTGATAAGCAGTAAAATTTGCACACTCCTTGATAAATCATTGTTTAGCAATGTCTAGAGGGTCCAGTAAATGGTTTGAAATTGCCACAATGTAATAAATGGTTATTTGATAATGAATGAAATTGTTTGAAAATACTGTTAAAATGTCAAGTTTTAACATATAGAACATTAGTCAAAAGGAGTGCAAACATGGAAACCATAGTGACACTATAAATATACTGCAACAAATGCATTTATTTGTACAGAGCAAATAGTAAGTGCTTTATACAAACCAGTATAAATTGATACATGAAGTTAATTTCAATCTGTAAAAGTAATTGCATTGGTTTAACTTATTTAACTCTCCTTACAATAATATTTATAGCAGAGCAAGAAAGTAAAGAAATAAATGATGATAAATAGATAAAATACATAGGAAATGGGAATTGTTTTCCAGTTTAATTATGCTGTCACATAAAATTATCACAGAAATACACTATGCCAACAAGAAGAATACATTAAAATCCCATTATCCTGTGCAGAATTGGCTGGTTTGTGTTGCTGTTTATTCCAGAAACAGCTTTTCATCTTTTCAACTACCATGAAAAGTTACACTTTACAAAAAAATAAAGTGGTGCAAAAAGGACAATAAAAGCTGTGCCAGCTGATGATTGACCTGTAGAACAAAAGTGAGAAGCAAGAATGCCACATCTTTCTCTTCAAGAATAAATGTGACCACCAGCAAAATTTGAAGAAAAAAAGGTACCTGCTCAGAACAAATAATTTTTTTTTTTTTTTTTTTCCCTCGGACACAACTTCAATTGGAGAGTTTTCCATGGCTGTAGTCTCCATATAACGTGCTCACATACTGTGGTGATGGGGCATTGTTATAACTGTAGTAAGAGCAGGACCAACAAGCAGTCAAAACTTTATAGTAAAAAACCATTTGTGTTCCCCTTCCACGACAGATATTTGTGGTTTTAAACTGAAGTCTATACTATCATTTCTTTTCATGATGCATTAATATGTGTAGTATTTTTAGCTTCTTGCTTTCAAACAACAAAATCAGAGCCTCACCAGAGCCAGAAAAATTCATGGATTTCTTTGAAGGTTTTTCTACTTTATTTTTTTTGTCAGAACACTTGAAGCTTAATTCACTTGAAAATAACTATCTGCTATTATGTAGGTAAAGAATACTATAATGCTGTTGTTAATGCTAATAATATGCTGCATTATTTGACCTCTCAATCATATAATAAATCTAGCTGTGTTTTTAAATTTGCAACTTCCAAATCTGAGTGATTAAGTAGGAATTGGTGCTTAACTTAATTAAAAAAATTAAATATTACTCTTTAGGATTCCAGTTAATATCTGGAAAACATATTCTTCGGAGATTGCAAATTCAGAGGAAAGTTTTTAATAGATACTTCCCTAATTTTTTTAATCTTATTTTTTTAAACATACCAAATCAGAGGCCCACTAAATCTTTAGCCTCTGATTGATGAGTTTGACCAATGAAGATAAGCAATGCTCTAAGTACAAAGCAACTCTCTAGAATATGAAATACCTGCGAAGAAAATACTATGTGCAAAACCCAGAAGATAAGGCAGCTTTCTGTGTAAGATGAGATTTAGGTCATCAAAGATACTCCTAGTACTTGCCATACCTGTGTAAATTAAATTAATGGACTAACTCCAAAACTTTATGCCAGCTCCTTAAAATTATGTGTATGCGGCAAGAATGATTTTTTAAAGCTGTCTATTGCTATAAAAGAATGGCTATAACTAAAGTAAGCCATCATTAGACTTTGGAAAGGATCATTTATGATACTTCAAAATGACCTGTTATTTACAGTTCTTATTAAAAAAAATTGAACGTGGAATGCATTCAAATTTCAACGAAGTTGTAATACTGTTAATTTGCCTTCTGACAGTAGAAAATGGTATTTTGGCTCACAGCAATGATTTATAGCCTTTACATTACCACATGGGCATTTTAAAAGGACAACATCGATGTGCTTTTACACACCTTTTTGGGATGAAGTTCTGTTCAAGCTAATAATTATTAGTAATTAACATTAGAAGCATCACAGTAACGAACAAGTAACTATTACAAAGACACAGAGTAAAAGAACTAATTATGTCCATCAGATTGAGTTATCAACTATTCTGCTTTATGCAGGACAATATTTATCATCAAAACCATGCAGAAATACTGGACAATAATGTCCTAATTTCAGAGTGTTCTTGTTGGGCTCTTTGCCCTTCCTACTTAATTTTGGCCTCTTGGACTCCGGTGTGTCCTCAGTGGAGTCAGCAGAAAGCAGACTTCAAGCAGAACAACACAAGCAGAATTCATGACCTTAGGCTGCACATGAGACTCTGAAAATCAGTAGTTTCCAGGAGTAAATTGAGGTTTCACTTGAAATTCCAGTAGCAGCATTCTGGGCCTCTTCAATGGCACAACAGAAGTAATGATTGACTTTAAAAAGCATTTTCTTTGGTCTGTATTTGTCACCTTCTTATGGCAGGGTATTACTGCTACTTTCCATCATATACGATGTGCTCATACCTTCAGCAAGAGCACCAAGGTCCTCTTGTTTCTGAATATACTCCTCAAAACACAAAGAATTAAATAGAGGTATAAAACACCCTCTTTTTCTTGCTATTTTTTTTCATTTTCTGGAAAATTAAACTACCTCTATAGAGAATCAAGAATTCCATAAAAGAAAGGAAAGGCACTGTGATGGTTGTAGTATTTTAGTTTTGAAAAATCAAGAAATTTTTATAGCAAGTGTTATTATAACAAAAAACCCTTCCCAAAAAATTATCTTCAGAAGTCAGGTACAGAACTGATTCTCCAAAATTGAGGAACTTGTTTTACCCAAAACAGTCCCTCCACACAATCATTAAAGCAGCATGTGGAATTCCTGTATGCTTTTCCAGCATGAGGCAGAAGTTGCACTCAGATCTCCATGGGCTGTGTGTCCTGGACTTGAAGTGTTTTTACCAAGCCTAGGAGAGAGTAAAAGAGCCAAGTGCTTCAGAAATTCTGTCAGCGTGCTGGAAAACCGAGCGGTTTTTACCGCTGTTGCTTATGAGTAACTGGGGACGTCTCCTGGGCAAAGAGGGCCCAAAGTCATCCCATAGAAAGGGCTCAGCTCAGTGTAACAGTGACTGGAGTAACCCAGTCAGAAGCAGAGGGGCCTGGCTGTGCTTCCACTCGGGGCTGTGAGGGCCAAGGCAGTGCTGTGGGTTTGCCGTGGTGCTGTTGGGAAGGCCAGACTGGTTATGCCGCTTGTTCTACGGATCAGCCTTTTCAGCAAGGTCCCTCTGCCAGCCTCTTGTCTTCTGGTTTGTCAGCTGTGCATGGATTCAGGTACAGATGAGGCACTGACCTAAGCTGTTAAATGGATTCTGGGGGAAGTTCAGCTGTGAGAAATTTTACACACGCCAGGTCAGATTTTCCTTTGAGCTGATGGAGCCATAAATATGAATTCTTCCTGTAGGTTCGATCTGTGGTAAATTCAATCCACTTTCAAGGTTCAGCCAGATAAACGACTCAGGTGGAGACATTTTGATCATGTGATTTAGTCAAAGTACGGAAAAAAAAATTTCCTTCCCTGTCTATTTGAAACTTACATAACTATACACATACACATACATTTGCATAATATGCACATACAAAATATTGCAAATTTTGACAGCTTCACTAGGTCATTTTGTTTGAACAGCAAAGCAGCAAATGGGATCCTGAACAAAAGGATAATCCGATTTCATTTGCTAAAATCTAAAGCAAATTGAATGTTCCTTACTACTTGTGAATAACTGCTCTCTGAAAATATGAATCTGTATTACTGAGCAGGTGATCACTCAGTGCTTAATAGGAGCTAGCAATTAGTGTATGTAAATCAACTAAGACAGCCGCATCTCAATGGCTGTTCTGCGTAGAGGAACAGTTAATTTGTACGAGTACATGTTTCCAGTTCAGATTTTTAAAAGTCACGTTTTCTCCTGCTGAAAACCTCAACACCTATAACATTTGTTGTGCATTTGATGATTATTCTTAATGCCCTTGCAAACACATGTAATAAAATGCTAACAAACCATCATCCACTACTTAATTATGTTTATCTAGATGGATAAAGTTGAGGTGGGGGAAGCCTGTGGTAAAAATATTGTTTCCCACTTGGCAAACAGAGACTACATTTATAGCTTAATTATTCCTTGTAATGCTGTAAGAGAAATCTTCCTGTTAATCATCCTCAGGAGCAGATTTGATTAAAAATAGTTGTGGGTGGGGTTTTTCTGTTTGGTTTTTTTGGTGTTCTTTTTTTGTAGCGAGGTTTAAAAAGTATGTTGACTCACAGTTAAATCCACCTCCCCTCCAGTAGGGGATTTAAATGTTTGTGAAGCTTCATTGGGAACTACGCAGGAAGCTTCTCTGAGAATGATGAAACTCCTTCTATAAGAGAAGACAAATATATCAAAAAACTAATGCTATACTGCCTTCAGAAACTGTGCCTATGGAAAATATCAGAATAATTTGTCTTAATTAAGAGAAATACTTCTGTGTTTAAGCAACCAAGTACAAGAAAAATAGAGGTCAGTTCTAGAAAACCACTAAATTCCTACAGATCATTTGTGTGCACAATGATGGCCATGTGGTTAAAGACTGCAGTTTACATCTACTCATATTTTTCAGTGCTCCATTTGGAATGTTTTAATAGTGTTTTTTCAAAGCCAAATCTACGCCAATTGCCATGGGCCACTAGACATTAAAAACAAAAATCAGAAATTGTGTCTGGTAGTACAATTGACTCTCATTGCAAAGATAGCCTAGAAAGTGATTGCTGAGAATCAACCAACCTTCAGAATTTATTCTTCAGCAGTGACTACAGAAGCATTCAGTGCAGTGAATGTATTAAAAGCAGTCACACTGAATTTGTAGAAACCCATGGAAATGCCTCCTTTTAATGCTGCAGCTGATGATCTCCATAGGTGTGAAATAAATCCATACATCAGTCACTGCATTTGCAATGGACAGCTTGGCAAAAGAGCATTGGCATATCTGTCTTGGCTCTAGCCAGCTGTGATTTGATTAACTTCTGTGTTAGGAGGCTAACATATTGCTATCTGCTACATGTTTGGAAGTAGAGACTAGTTACTCCCAGAGTATCTTCCAGTCTTGGCACAAAGTCTGCCTTAGTTGCATGAACACGCACAAAAAAATCACAGCAACATTTTAAAGGGTGTCTGAACACTGGGTATGCAGTGCAGTAATAAAATACTTTTCCTTCCCACCCACCCCCCATATGGGACTAAGCTGTAGTTTGTTAAGGCCTCTACAGAAAAATAAGAAAAATATACTTTTTGTATAAGGGTTGAAAATCTGTTCAGTGAAGATATAAGTAGATAAAGCTTAATCCAGAATCCCATACATAGATACTGCTAAAATCTCATTTATCAGCCTAACTAAAATGCTGCATTAATGGTTTTTGCATGGATTTGAATTTTTACTATCAGGTCATTTATGTAAACTTAGTAATTTACTATGTGACCATTTGCTTTTAATTTTCTGGGCATTGGTATAGTTTCTTGGGTAGCCTATTATAAAACGCTGAACAACTGCATTAGGAGTTTTAACAATTAGATTAGTAGTTAAAGAACTATGTTAGTAGTTGCTTGAGGCTGTCCTTGTGTTGGAAAAGACTATACTTTGAAAAAACAAAAGTTGGGAAAGTTTTTGTTTTCTGCTTGACAAATAATTTGTGAGAAACAAAGCAAATACTTATTTCCATGGCTCTCTACGGATCACTAGGCTGCAATGAAGAATCTGTAACAGAAAAGAAGCAATAATCAATACTGACCAGTCACACCAAGGTAGTTACACAAAAGGCTGTGACTTGCTTTCGGGTATCATGCCAGCAAAAATTTTGGCATACATGAAAGTACAGTGATTTAAAAGGTGCTTTTAAAGACTTTGAAGAATTTGTGCTTCCTTCAGGAAAATTTGTTTTATCAGTGTAGAAAAATTCATACTGATCCTTATCCACATTAAGGAAACTTTTTACTTTTCATTAAATCATTATAAATCATGATTGGTGCAGGAGCTTTAAAATTTTTTTTAGGCTAGAGACACCCTAAATAAGACCTGCTTTTAATATCTGAATTATTTTAATGTGCTTTTTAAAAAATGACAGAAAAACAAGGAAAAAATGAAATCTGAAAAAGGAGCTTTTAGGAGAACTGGTTGTGGTACTGGGTGATAGTATACATGTAAAAAAAGTAAATAAAAATAAATAATAAAATGTTGACATTAACCGTGCCACACGTGGATTTAAAGCTTTTAAAACTCAATATAAGGTACATTACTACAAAACACAGAAGCAACTTCATAGCCTTTCAAGCATTGCTACAAGAGAGCCAACTCTCAGCAAGACAGGAAATATCAAATTCATTACTGATCATATGTTCATTTCAGATCAGTGCCTTTCCAGACACTGATCAAATATTAAGCAGAAGAACAGTCAGAATTGGCCAGTAAAATCTATAACAGAATATTCAGAGACCTGGAACTTAATGTTTTTTAAACTTGACTAGGAGAGGAAGAAGAATTCAAAAATAGTTGAAAATGTTTTCCTTTCTCTGAAGGAACTTAATATGTTAAATGAGGAAAATACAAAGCCTTAATATGTTAATTTGAAAAGCTCAGCCTGCGTTCCCCAAATTAAGTCGGTCTGCAGACACAGCCTACCTTATTTAAGACAGGAGCATGATAATTAGGGTCACTCTCGAGGAAAGCTCTTAATCACAGCTTACAGTGGCTGATAGCTTGAAATACCTGCCTAAGCACTTACCTGAAAGGGCCTTCCCAGGTGAAAGTTAACTGTGATGATCACGTGGAAAGTCACTGAATAATTTCACGCCTAGTTATAGTTCAGACGACATGAACTCTCATTTCTTACTCAGTCTTCCCATGTAAAGGATTTCACTGAACTATGGGATTCCTGGTAATTGTGGGAATTTTTCAGCTGATTACATTTGTATCAAGAAACTTATGAAGCATCATTCAGTGATGTCTGCAGTACCTGTCTAAAAAGGGCTGTACAAGGCCAGATTATTAGAGCATCTTCTTTAAAAGAAAATCAGATATTAGGAAAGAAATTCAAAAATTTTTTAATATAGACAAGTTAATACCATCCAAGAGGAGAAAAAAGCTTTTTAATATTTCAGAGTCTCATAAGAATTCTCCTGGGAGATTTAAAAGGTAAAATCTGATATGTTTATACTGACATTGTAATAAGTTTCTCTTAGGACCTGGATCCGCATTTAGCAAATATAAACAGCTATAGTATGAATATTACAGCTTCTGAGTTTAACTTATTGACTGCAACAACTTCCAAAAAGCCTGGTGAAACAATATCAACAAAGGTTAACATTGAAAGCTCGATATACAGTCAACTTACCAACAATATCTGCCTTCAATTATAGACATCACCTGTTGTTTTTCCATTTTTGTCTTTACCCAGACCAATTTTCCATTAATTTAATTGATATGTGACAATTTAAACACAAAACTTTAGGATTAAGCCATTGCTCTGATAAATCCTACTAAATTAAACGAGAACAGTTTTGTTATTCTAGATCTGGATTAAAGGCTCCAACACCACAGGGCAGCCTGATGCTTCAGTTTAACCTTAGGCCTACAGCCATAATTTTGTTGAAGTTAAAAATGGACACTACGTTATACTGTAAAACCCAAAGCATCTTTTACTTGGGGTGTAAGTACTATACATGGCTTTATCAAATTCTAGTCTAACTGCATTAGTGTTACATGAAATGCATGTAGGCTGTATTTTTACATTCTCTTACTCTGTGCAATGGTAATGCTGAATACCAGTAAGAAAGAAGAGGCTGGTATAATGGGAACCTTCTGCTTTTTATAACATGGATTGTTATAACATTTATGTTACAAAAATGCTATGGAGAGACTTAGCAAATTTAATGTCTAATGTCAAGCTACAGTAATGAAAGGTGTGATCCAATATTTGCAAATGATATGAAGTCCTTAGCAGGAAGCTATAGTGAAAATTTAAGTATCATTATCAGCAAGAATATGTTAAAAATATTTGTCTAAGTCTGCAGTAAAATTTTAGTTCACAGAGCTGTAAGTCTAAAATGTCTCTCTTGGCAAGGTCTTGTCTCTGTCCTTTGCTCCTGAGAGAAAAGTTCCTGTTATCACCCACACATGACTGAAATTTCATTGGCAGAACTTAGAACTCTGAGATTCCCTTACCTTTGAGAGCGATTTATATGTGAGCAGGGTGAACACAATGTTGTTTGTAAACTGGAATTTTTGATCTTGCCACAGCTCTACACTAAAGATCAAATGGAAATGGTCACTTCAGGTAGCAGCAAATTTGGAATCAAGGCAGGAGGAAAAAATCTGCATTTGAGTGATTTGCACAAAACCTAACAGAGAAAAAAATGCCCCATCACTGTCGAATGAATATTCTATCAAAAGTGCAGTCACATTCTGTTCTATTGAGATTAACTCTATCTGCTGAATGCTGTGAAATTTATTTCAGTGGCCTATGACCACCATATATCAGCATCCGACCCCTATCTATATAAAACAATAAGCATGATCTTAAGGCTGTCTTAAAGGCTGTCTGAAAGATGCATATTTACTGACATATAACCTGACTAAAGCCAAACATCATTACCTCTGTGACTGATTGGAGGGCAGTCATAACTTAACAGTTTTATTTCCCTTCTACAGCTGAGCTCCTTGACCACGCTGGCTGAGCTGACACGGCATTTCAAGTCTTGTTACCAGCTCAATGGTTCTCTTATTTCGAAAAAAAAGGGGTGGGGGGCGGGCATGGGGAGATGCAGGGAAGGCTGCAAAAGAAAAAGAAAAGGCACCTCTTCATTTAGGTTCTCCATCTTAATCATTGCTGATGGGCTATCAATAATTTCAACTTGGTTAAGCAGCTGGCTGAAGGTTAAATAAATTCTGCCTGTTGTTTGCATGATCATACCTGAATTCAGAAATTTTAATTTGAAGCAAATTTCCTTTTGGTTGTTCCTTGGGAAGTTCTTATCAAGTCCAAATTAGGCTAGAAAAGTTCTTTTTGTGGAGAAGCACAAGAACAATATTAAAGTCAGTGGGGCAAGCAACTATAGTTTGAAATTTCTAAAAGGAAATGTAAAGGTATGATAAAGGCCTTATATGTGTATATACACACTCCCCAATTCAGATGAGGACAACAGGAACAGAGGTCATCAGTAATCTTCCAGTGAGAAGGATTTTGCCCAACTGCTTTAACAGATTGTTAAAATCTAAGAGCTGTCCACTGATTCATGAATGAGTCATGATTTTAAAAGAAAATTAAGTGGCTCATGCCATTTTGCCTGCACTGGGTTCAATTATCTTGTGCACTACTATTTTGACAGCCAGAGAATTATTTACAGGATGCAGAACTATCTACACGTCTCAGCCAATGTGAGTACTAATACTCTGTTAATAATGCATTCTGTGGATTCAGCATTCCTCTTATTTGCATCAGCTTTATTGTTTATTTAAGTATTTACTTCTTGGGAGTATTCCTGCTTTATTTCAGTAATGAAACTCCAAGCCCAACATGAATCAAATACACATGCTCTCACATTTAGCTGTAGTAGGGTGATTTTGGAGCAAACACGCTCCTTGTTACTGAGACACAAGAAAATGCACACTGAAATTTGTCTAAAATAATCAGAATAGTTAGTGACTTAAATAGCAGGTGGTGTCCTGTTAAAGGAGGAAGAGAATTATGTTTATGTTTTGACTCATATAGCTGCTTTGCCTCATACAGGTTTGAGTATATAGTCTACTTTTACACAAGGGTTGATTTTTTCCTAATCAAATTACCTGCATTTTCAGTAGTTTGTTACTGAAAGGCAGAGAAGTGATTTAGAGAGAGGAGTCAGATTCAGGTTGCAAAAGGGCTGCCAGAGAACTGAGAAGAACTTTAGATAAGCACATGGAGAGAGAGGAAGAAGGAAAATGGGTTCAATGTGAAAGTGGGCAGGATTAGAGTAGATATTAGGAAGAAATTCTCCCTGTGAGAGCGGTGAGGTCCTGGCACAGGTTGCCCAGAGAAGCTGTGGCTGCCCCATCCCTGGAAGTGTTCAAGGCCAGCTTGGATGGGACTCTGAGCAACCTGGTCAGCTTTCCCTCCTCTGAATAACCATTTCTAACTGTACACATTGCATCATGCATGAAACTGTATCTTTCCCAGCCTACATGTGCTTACTCACTGAAGCCCAAAATTACATCATTTCTGCAATTCGATTTGTCTTACAGCAACAGAATAGAGATGGGATTCAGCCTTCTCTGTAAGCTTTCTATAGGGCTTCTCAAACCACCATCTGGATTGTTAACCTCCTGTTTCTTCTCTGAAGGGCAGCATCCCCATGTCACAGCAGAGGAGCTTGGAGTCACCGGCTCCTACAAGACAATCTTTTGACCATCAACTTGGGAGGGACTTGCAGACATAATAGGCATCCTAAGTCAGATGCAGACTGCCTCTAAAAGAGCATGTTATAGCACAGCTTGCCCTCTGGCTTAACATTTTGTAGCTCCTGCTTCCCAATCCTACATAATGAAATGTTTCAGGGATTACTGACTGCATAGCTGGTGTGTTTCTTTGGTTTTAAGACAAGGACACTTCTTTGGCTGTGCTTTGTCCTCACACTTCTGAGAACTTTAAGAAACGGAAGGAAGAGGATGCGCCTCCTCAGAGACCTATGCAAGTTAAACGAATAGAAATCCCAAAGTATTTGTCTTACTCTTCCCTCTTTCACAAAAAGCTTGATATGGATGTCTTCATTCAGATTACTTATGGTGAGTTATAGTTAGTCATGGAAGAGTTTGGGTTGGAAAGGACATTCACAGATCTAGCCCAACACCCCTCCAAGTGAACTGGGTCATCTTCTACCAGATCAGGTTGCTCAGAGCCCCATCCAACTTGACCTTGAATGTTTCCAGGGATGGCACATCTACCACCTCTCTGGTGAATGTGCTCTACTTCTTCAGCACCTCATCTAAAAGAATTTTTTCCATATATCAGGTCTGAATCAACCCTCTTTTAATTGAAAACCATTATGCTTACTAAACTTTAAACAGGGAAAAATTTATTTCCTCTACAAAAACAATTCCTAAATTCAATCTAAAACTGCTAGTTTGTTCATCACTGTCATTAATATATCTGTCAATAGCTAAGAAAATACTGTCCTAATAAAACAGTAGGCTGAAATCAGCTATTAAAGTAATTCAGTAACTTGGCAAAAGCCATGAAAGTTGCTCATTAACTCACATATTTTTACAAGTTACAGACCCGTGGCAGCAATCTCACAACAAGGATATTAACTGGAATAAAGTTATAAAACATTTTATGGAAGCAAAAAATACACACAATTATGTTTTATTAACAAACTCTTAACCTTAGAAATTTCAGTGTTCATATTCAAATGGTGCTGTTGAACTGACCCCAGCACTGGCCTTGTTCCTTCTCTAAGTCCATTGGACTTGTGCTAGGAATGATTAACGTAGAAGGATAGTCAAAACAATTGAAAATTTGGAACGTGAAATAGGTTTATTACCAATTGCCTCTGTTCGTTGCCATGAAGAGAGGGGAAAAAAAAAAGAAAAATGTTGTCACAGTCTTCAAAGTTTCATAAAGACAGCTGTGAGTTCTCAGTTCTTTGCATAGCTTCTGCAAAAGCATCAGGTTTGGGCTTTTTTAAACCCTGTAAGGAATTAAAAGCCAAGTATTGGTACCATATGTCAGTTAGTTCCATACTGACTAAACATAAATTCATTGTATATGTTATAGAGGTGCTGGAATTCCTATTAGTTTTTAGGACATTGTGTGTGCATGTAAATATATGTACACTATATATATATGCTATGTATAGATGTATCAATATATACACACAAACAGAAATGCACACAGAGATTGTGTATCAGTATTGTCCCATGTAAGCAACTGGCCATAGTGCCTAACTGGAAAAACCACCACTTCCAAAAGAAACCAAACTGAGCAATGGAACACAAAGGGATCACCTCACTACACCTGCACAGCTTATCTGTTTTGTTGGGTATTTTCCTTTTGGGAAGGCTACTGTGGGGCATTCATGGATTTCTGACACATCAGCTTCTATCCCGAACTTTCTTATACTTCTGTTACATCCTGAGTGATTCTCTTTCAAGAAATCTTGTTGATGATAGAATCACAGAACACTTAAATGTTAGAAGGGAACACAGTGGGTTATCTGTCCAACCTCCCTGTTCAAGCTGGATCATCCCAGAGCACACGGCACAGGATTGTGTCCAGAAGGTTCTGGAATATTTCCCATGAGAGAGACTCCACTCTCTGGGCAGCCTGTTCCAGTGCTCAGCACCTTGCATAGTGAAGAAATTCTTCTTCATGTTCAGGTGGAACTTGCAGGTCATCAGCCCCTTCATCACCTTTGTGCCTTCCACTGGACCCGCTCCAGGTGCTCCACGTCTCTGTCCTGAGGAGCCCAGAACTGGGCACAGCACTCCAGAGTGGCCTCAGCGGGGCTGAGGAGAGGGGCAGGATCACCTCCCTGACCTGCTGGCACTGCTCTTCCTGATGCACCCCAGGATCCCATTGGCCTCCTTGGCCCCCAGGGCACTGCTGGCTCAGGGACAGCTTGTTTTCCACCATGACCCCCAGGACCTTGTCCACAGAGCTGCCTCCCCGCAGGTCGGCCCCAGCCCGTGCTGGTGCCTGGGGTTGTTCCTCCCCAGGGGCAGGACCCTGCGCTTGCCCTTGCTGAACTTCAGCCAGTTCTTCCCTGCCCATCTCTCCAGCCTGTCCAGGTCTCTCCCAAGGCTGCACAGCTCTCTGGGGGATCAGCTGCTCCTCCCAGCATTGTGTCTTCAGCAAACTCCTGAAAACATTTAGAGAAATATTGAATTAGAAATTTAATTAGAATTCCTCTAGTATGTTGACCACTAAAATTATATTTGGTGATATGATAGTTTTCAAAATTCCTTATTTATTACAGATACGAACCACAACTTTAACTTTATTCTTTTTTTAAAACAAAGTTTAAAAACTATTTAGCAAAATAATTTATTGATGTAGCTGTAGACAATTTCTCTTTTCTGACTGAATGCCATGTCTTCGGGAGTTGACACCAGATAAAAACTTGTAAAGGCTATTAGCAGGAAAAGAAAAAAGGGCATTAAATACTTTTAAAATTTCCCCTGCCCAGAGGTTCTTTGCCAGGGAAGATGCTCTAATTCTCACCTAATTCAAAATTAGCAATGCATCCTACAAAATCTCTACATGTAAAGAAAACTGTTAACCCAGGAGGCATAAATAAGATTTACTGCAAGAAAGAAGAAACCCTGTTTCTTCCTCAAATTCCATTTTTCTTTAACAGTCTCTCAGCTGTCAGTTTGATCATGGCTGCTTGATTCTGCAGTCACTTAACTAGGGAACTTGCTATTCCAAGCCACATTATATTCATCTGTTCATCTGATGATAGAATTTATCTCCTCAGACAACAAATTTGGGGACCAAAATTTATCCACCAAGAGATTTCATTCCACTGAAGGGTAAATTAAGGTGGATTTGTAATGTCTTTGTTTATCCTAAAAATTAAATATATTGAAAGAAGTTGAAAGCAGATTTAATTTAAAAGAAAAGTAAGGCCATTATATAAACAGCAGCAGATCTCATCCAGAATATGCCACATAAATATCATACTATCAAACAAGAAATGTAAATTATCCTACATAATCTATAATTGAAAAGTGTATTATACATTAGTGAAGTCACCCATTTATCTAATCATAATCAGTTCCAATAAAATCTCATTTAGGAAAGTTGAATGTAGTTCAGGGTGGATGGTTATGAGGATATCAGTCATGTGAGTATGCACTGAAACAGTTTTGAAAGATAGTTCGTATACATAGAAATCCAATTATTGCCTACCTCATTTGAAAGGAACTTTCTCTGATAGGGGCTAAAACTGTGGCATTCAGAGCTACCATAAAGGTAAAGCAAGTATACTGAGTAATGGCTTTAAATGTTTTTAAAAAATCTTTACTGCAACAAGACATTCACAAGAAGTCATTACAAGAATGACATGGTGTTTTAATGTAAGAGAGGCTTTAAAAGCAGAGAAAACCCCTGATAGGGCATTTGAAAGTTCTGATGATGTACAATGGCTTGGATCCAAACCTCCTATGACTGGTTATAAATCCAACCTTTCAGAAGTAGAAGTTCTAATTTACCAAACATATGCAAGTCTGTTGCAAAAGGTGCTTAAGTGCAACGACTTTCTATCACTGCTGCCCTTCTGCTGTAGCATTTTAGATAAAAAGGTCTCCAGATAGGAGAAATAAGT
Source organism: Oxylabes madagascariensis (assembly GCA_013400675.1). NCBI lineage: Eukaryota > Metazoa > Chordata > Aves > Passeriformes > Timaliidae > Oxylabes > Oxylabes madagascariensis. The sequence goes on along the minus strand of VYZR01119180.1, from coordinate 17,151 downwards.
GGTTTTATTGAACTTGTTGACATAAAAACCCACAAAACAGACTAATTTTGCTGTTCATAAATTGCAAATGAATTATGGAAACATTTGCTATCTTGATTTTAGTAACAATGCTGGTGACTTCATCCAGCAGTAAGGTAATCTCAATAGAATGTGTGTCATGACTACAGCAGAAGAAACAGTTCACAGTAAGTACGTTATTTGGTATTATGAGCCTCTTCTGATGTTAGCATTACTGGTTTTTTCTTCTGTTTCTCCATTTGTTGTGCAAAGCTACTCATCTAATCACTTGCATTTATTTATCTTAACCTATGGATTATTTATTATGCACCTATCACTCTTCCGACATTGCTACCTCAGCTATACTGATTTTATCTCTTCTACATGCTCCAAAATTCAAACTTTCTAAAGAGCTGGTCCCCACTCCATTGTGAATACTCACATATGTACAATGGATGGCAATATTTACATGCAGATATATTCAAAACATTTGTGAACGGATCAATAGCATAGAGAGTTACAACCCAAATATCTACATGGTCTTTGTTAAAATGGGTTACAAGAAGATAGAAAACAAACTTGAGAAAAATAATATCAATATATCCTCTTGAATTTTTTTGGTACTTACTATGCTCCAGGTATCTGTACCCACCAATATCCATAAAATACTGCAATTCCACCATATTTCTTATATTGTGATTTGTTTGTTTCTTCACAAAATCCAGTGGATTCTGAACAAAGCGGCTGCTTCAGAAACCCATGGGGGGGGAAAAAAAGCTATTTTAACGACCCTGTTTTTGCAGCTGTAGCTAGCCCTGATTTGCTCTGCTTTGCCTGGCTAGATATGCAACCATACATACATGCAATTTATCCAATTTTAATAATTTAGAACAGACGAGGGCACTTGGAACATAATCATGATGATCCACAGAAGTGAACAGGATACCTTATTCCCATTTCTGTGTTCTGTTGCAATATTTAAAAGTAGGACTGAGCTAATTCACTAGTGTATAGTCTGTTTTTATAAGGGAATTACCAAGGAGTTTTCAACCACGTGTAGGTGGAAACCAGACTGAACATTATACTTGCGAACATTGCGTGTTTAAATTGACTCTTGACTAAATATTGGCCATCTCTCCATCTCTCTGTACTTCTTCAATTCATGAGATGTAGACAGCTCCAAAGCTCCATCTGCAGCTCTGTAAGAAGCCACTGTGGTATCACTAATTTCCATTTCTAAGTGGGCTTGTCTGTGGCTTGATTGACCTGATCCGAATTTTCTGGTGTGCTCACTCTCCAGCCTTGAGACCATCTACGTTGTGTGACACTGTTGGGAGATGTCCTTTGCAGTCACTCTGATCAAACCCAAGTGAAGCTGGGAAACGCTGTGTGCCTTTGTATACCTCACTTCAGAGATCCATCATCCACTTCTCTCCCTGTAATCTGGCTGTTCCACCTGCTGCTTTCTTCTCAAACTGTGGGAACACAGACCACGGGTGGGGGAATGACATGTCCAGCATTTACAAATACTGCCTACAAATCCTCTGAATTAACACGAGCCCCGGGCTGAGCATATGGATCTGCTGAAGTGAGCCCAGGGAAGTAAGGTGCACTCAGATGACACATACACCTGGGAAGATGAGTCTTTCTCAGCTCCACTGCATTTAAACATCTCAACCACAATCACATAATTCTAATCACAAAACACAGCACAAAAAGGAGATCTTGCTCATCTCTCCCGAAAAAGATACATTACTGTTCCAGAAAGGTCAAATAGCACAAAGAACTAGATGGGTTCACAACACGAATTTAAAGTGAAAGTCAAATACTGCAAGCAAAAGGCTTTTACTGCTGAAGAACTATGTCTAGTGAGATTCAGGAGGTGACCAAGGTGCAGGAGGAATGCTACACCCAGTATTCTGTACCTAGAATTTAATTCTGTTCTCCGACTGTCCCAGCTCAGCCTGTAAAAACCAGTGTTATTAATATACTAGTATGAGAACCAACTCTTGTAACCATGTTTTAAAAATCCACTGTTTAATATTTTGGTACTGATCCTGGAAGATTCAGCTTGGCAAAGGGTATGAAAGACCTCACTTGAAAATCTTGTTCACTTTGAGAACTCTAACACGCTCACACTCCCTAGAGAATTTTTTTTTTTGCAATCCCAACAGAATGTGTGAACTTTAAAGTGTTTCATTTAAGAAAAATAAATCTACAGTAGAAAAAAATTCTGTAAAGTTACGCAGAAAGCTAAAACCTGCTTACTCTTCTCCTTACCAGTTCATACCATCTAGCTTAAACCAGCGGTGAACTATTTTGAAATATGCTGGGCTTTAGCCAGCAGTTTAAATGAATATATGTGATTTAGTTCATATTTTCAGGCCCCTTTATTAAATACCTCCCAGTTCCATCTTGCCTAATATTTGATCCAGCAAGTTTAATGACCATTCCTTCATTAAACATTACAAGCTTTTTAAGACCTTGACAGTGCTGCATTTCATCCAATAACCTAGTGCTGCTACAAAGTCAACATTGTGTGCCAAGTTAATCCCTCGTGTCCACTAATTATGTCCAGTGCTGCAGCTTCTTGGGTGAGCCTGAATCAGTGGGGAAGTGCAGGATTTCCAGGCCAACGGGTTCGGCACTCCAGCTATATCTCATGTCTTGACACTAGATGTCAGCGAAGGGTAATTGTTGTCTCAATTTAGAGGCCAGCCTAGGTAGCTGCTAGCAACCTCTGTTAATGTTTTATAGCAAAGGTGAAGTATAGCTTAATACAAGCATCTGACATATATTACAATAAAAAAGGATATAGTTGTCTAGTGTTTTTAAAGTCAGTCATAAAAGATGAATAATGATGCAGTTTAAAGCTAAAAGACAGCTGCCAAGCTGAATGGCCATGATGGATGTCTAAACACCCAGTGTAGAGAAACCCTGTTCCCTAGAGACCACCATCCAAAAAATTAATTACTACGATTCAGCATCTTTAAATGTGCCACTTAATATACTGCCACCATAATTAAATTTCCAGCCCTGTGACCTTGAGACCATTTCCTGAGATAATAAATGAGATCAAGGTTTAATCGATGCAGATGCAAGTAGAAACTGTCCGAGGAAGCACAAAACCATCACAATGTAGTCAAGGTCAGGAAAGAAAAACCAAGTGAAGCTGCGAATCAACACTAATTGCTTTCTTATGATAAAAGATGTTTATTTTAATTTGCTTTATTTGCAAACAGTTCCATTGTGCACTCTCTGACAGCAGCTTTTAAACTCCAGCCACAGATGAAGTCAGTAGAGGGCATGTTTGTCTCCTTGTAGATAAGCACTTTTTCTAGCAAGTGGAGCCATATTTGGTTGCACACTGAGATCTGATAACCAAGCTCATCACACATCAAACAATACAGAGACAAGAAACAAGTGACTGCCTCAGGTACACTCCTTCCTCTCTGGTGCAAGAAACCAAACAAAAAAGAAGAGAGTTTGGGTAGTGATATGGAGATGTGAGGGCTATTTTATGTCCTTTTGAAGTCTGAGTGACACAAAGGGTATGGGCTGACTTCTACTGTTGGACTTTACTAAAATGCAAAATCAGATGTCATATATACATGTACACGGCATCTGATAAATACAGAAATATCTGTGTATATATATAAAACCACCAGAAATATATAACACCACCTAGTAGAGGATCTATTATTTTGACAGAGGTAAATATTATTTGGGCTGTTATCCACTTAATGAGTTGAAGTGGAAGTCTCTGCAGCTGAGCCAAGTCTCCTTAATTGTATGCTCTTAGAGAAACTAGAACCAGCTGATGATGAGGGGCATACATTAAACAAAAATACTGTAAATTTTTGAGACAGCCTTGTTTAGAGGTAGGCTTTCTTTTATTCCAACAAGTCCAGAGTGGGAAAAAAGTTTGTGTTCTGACACCTAAACTCTCAGAACTTGAAAAAGTATAGAAGCCATCAGTAAGAGGACAGAGAGAGGAGACTGTGAAACAATGCAGACTTCAAATAATGCATCTTTAAATGATAGTACTTAGACATATTGTTTTGTAAAATAGGTATTAAACAACAACATAAATCTTGTCAACATTAAATAGATTCAATTATGACTACTGTAAATGCCAAGGTGAAACTGTATCTGATATAATAGAAATAACCTCTATAAATACCTCAAGCAAATCAGGGGGCCTGGTGTGATATACAGAACCCCAGTAGTGACAGGGAGCTCTAAATTTACTGCATACCAGTAAGGCAAATGTACAAAAATTTGTACCAAAACCCAAAGAGGACAAAAGAAGGCAGTCCAATAACTGAGAGGGATTAGAGAGTTCCAGTCCCAGAAGAGCTCCGCAGACATGGGGACAGGGAATGTACCAGAGCGGTCTCAGGGAGAACTCATAAGGCCCTGTTCCCTGAGCGTGCCATGCACACATCCAGCTATGGTGGGACTCCTGCGAGTGTGAGTGTGCAAGGGGACATCCTGAAGGTGCACTGAGGATGTTTAAGAAAATTATCTTCTGGTCAAAACCTACCAACTACCCTTGGTAGGGAACTACCCTTGAGAAAGGGAAAGTATTGGTAAAACAGCTGTCATGTCTACAAAGTGATGCAACTAAATCACCTTGAGGACTCAATCCAACCACAGCTCTAAAAGATTAGTAATAATAGCCTAGAAAAACAAACAAATTAACCAAACACCCAAGGTATTACTGTCTCAGAACAAAGTCTTCTGGGGGATGGAGATAGTAGAATTTGACTTGAGTGAGGCTGAGACAGTATTGTACTGAAAAAGGAATCCAACATTTGTTGAAACTTGCACTTATTTCTTCTTCAGTTGAATGCAGTTAAATTTGGATTCAAAATATCTGCTGAAGTCAGCACTTTCAAAATTTCCATGGACTTCCGTCTACATTCCTGTGTTGGTAGGTCAGCTAGGAAATTCCTCTCCCTGACTTGAAACTTCCTCCTGTCATTTCGTATGTACCGGTAAGACCTCTAGAGAATGAAAGTAAGGGGTAACAAAGTCTTTACTCTCATCTGACAGGCTGGTGCTGTAAATAATGCACTGTTCTAACATGTTCCCAGGAAGTCTCATTGCATGACAAACGCCACTGCCAGCACTGGCAGTTCCCATCTTTTCTTATTGAAAGATCTATTTAGATGCATCAAGACAACCTGAAGGCTACTTCTGATAAGAACAATGGGCAGTTTTAAAGGAGAACAGGCAACATTTCAATTACAAATTTCTATTTTATTTTTAGCCTAATTTGGTCTCTTTGTGATAAACAAGATGTTTTACATATGCCTAGTAGTAATAATTGATAGTTCATGCTTCTGTGTGTTATACTTGTTAAAATATTTGCATTTAAAAGCAAAGTTGGACTTCTAGCTCTAGGCTATGTATGTGTCTTTCCTAAGGAGTCTCAACTAGAAGAAACATTTTGAATTATAATTGTCTTCCAAATCTCAAATTAAGAGAGACAGAATACTGTTAACCCTTCACTTAGATCACTTATCTGTGTGAAAACAAAATGTGATTTAGGAAAGTTGAGTAGAGACCTAGCAGATATTCTGGAATCACTTGATTCTCCCTGTATTCAATCACAAAGATTAGACAGATAAGTACAGGTTACTTAGGCTGTCAAGGTTGGAAGATCAGACCTCAGGTAATTACAGCATTAGAACATACGTACTTTATGAGGAGATCAATTTTATAGTTATAAGTTTTATAGCCTGATTCAGAGAAGCAAATTACTTGAAACTTTGCAGAAAGTAATAGATTATGAAAGAAGAGATCCTGTGTTCAAAACAGTTGCTGAACTACTCACACAAGCTTTCATTGCCTCCAAAAAGCTGTGTTGTATAGAATGCTTCCTATATTGGAAGTAGGGTACTTTACATAGTATGCATGACAGAAGTATGAAATACAGGAATGCAAATCCAGTGTTTTTAACTGAGGCATCTGTAAGAAAGGATGTAACATTTGAAGGACAAGATTTTCAAAAGTGACTGTTACTTTGGGATGTGCATGGGGAAACATTAGGAGTACTCTTCAAGAGGCTGAGGAGACAGAGACATCTGTCTCTGCTGCTCCTCCTCAGGGAGACTCCATCACAGGGTCCCTTCCCTAGAACACAGTCCTGCACAAACTCCTCCAACATGAGTCCAATCCCAAGGCTGCAGTTCTTCACATCCTGCTCCAGTGTGGGTCCTCACAGGGTCCCAAGTTCTGCCACCAAACCTGTTCCAGTGTGGGCTCTTCTCCATAGGTCCTGACAGGCTGGTCCTGATTTCCCATGGAGTCATGGCCTCCTTCAGGCATCCCGCTCTGACGTGGTCTCCCTCCAAGGGCTGCAGGTGGATCTCTGCTCCACCGTGGACTTGTGCGGGCTGCAGCAAAATCTGCCCTGGTGGCTGGAGCACCTCCTCCCTCCCCTTCTCCACGCAACTTGGTGTCAGCAGAGTTTCTCTCACATATTCTCACTCATCTCCCCAGCTGCAATGGCTGTTGTGCAGGTTTCCCCCGCTTCTGGAATAAATGATATCCCATGCACTGTTGCTGATGGGCTCAGCCCTGGCCAGCAGCGGATCCGCCCTGGAGCTGGCTGGCATTGGCTCTATCGGACAGGGGGAAGCTTCTGGCACCTTCTCATGGGCACCACTCCTGGAGCTTCCCACTGCCAAAGCCTTGCCACACAAACCAAATCTGTTGCTAAACCTGACAGAACTCTGCAGCTGCAGTAGAACTGGCCCTCCCTCTTCCCTTCCACACTTATGCATTCTTGCAACAGATGTGCCAAATCACACCTATTTAAATCTTTCCTGTTTATTTGTTCTTGCTCAGTAAAAAAATCATCTAGCAAAAAAATTAAAAATGCATCTAGAAAAAGAAATGAGAATGAATTAACAGCTTGACAATGGCGAGTTCTTTCTTCTGTAGATGCAGAAAATCATATTTTGTAAGATCATTTTGAGGTATACCAGGAAAAAAAAATAGAGTAGATGAAATAATTTGCAATGTTATTCTTTGGTCAAGCAAAAGGACATCAGTGTATATATATCAGGTACTATATCCTGCTGAGGGACTTGCCCACAGTGTCCTAACCAAAAAAAAAGTTGTTTTAATTAGCTTTGAAATACTTAACTGTCCTTGACAAATATGGGCACCAACATGTTTTGCTAGAATAAGGGACTTTTTATTAATAGATTCCTGTTTCACGTTCTCCACTGAAGATGAGAGAACTAAGTGCTTACAGTGAAACAGTAGGGTGGCTTATTAAATCAATACACATCTGTTAGATAATGGGCTCTAAGTCAAGAATGTTATTCTGAAAACCTCTCAGCAAAATGCTGCTTGTTTGGCACTGTTTTCTTACAGCTATTCCCTCGTTGAAGAATCCCCTCCAGAGCTGACCATCTATTTTGTAGTGTTCAGCTCCTAACAAGCGTGTCCAAACATCTCTGCCAAATGGAAAGGATTCTCCAAAAATTCCAGACAATATTCTCAATTATGCCAGCAAGTGACAGCAAGATGCTGTGAAGTTTAAATCTCTTCATCCCAAAACAGAAGGTTAAGGCCTGTAGAACACTAAGTAAGCTAATGGGAGCTGAAAAATCCCCTATACCAGTTGCAATTTACTGTGAACAATTTGTAATGACATCTTGGAATACGACAAAATCAGACATAGATATATATCAATACAGAAATATAAAATATATTAATGTATTAAATATATATTATGACACAAGTTCCTCAATTAAAAATACTTCACTTGCATATCTGTTGGGACATGTGGCCCTTTGTGTGTATGATCAGCATCTGCCAGCTCAGTCAGCAGACACTGTTCCTAAGCATTCCACCTCTCTCTTATAAAGCCTCTCAAAGAGAGTCACTTCCCCGGCTGTGTGCGCACTCTCGTCTTTCTTCTGTCTTGCTTATTTTTGCTACAAACTGTGTGAGGCAAAAATTGCCCCTTGAAGTGCCTATGAACTGCTCAGCAATTTCATTCAGAGTCCCTGGGCATTATTGTAATAAATCTGAGTAAAATAATATTTACTCGGTTAGAGATGGGTAAACATTTTACTTTTATCATCCTAAAATAAACACATCTCGATTCATAGCTGGTGTGTCTGTATTATTTCAGAATGGAACAGTAAAGAAACTTAAAAATTAACATATATTTAATGATGTAATTGTAATGAAAGGGAGCCTGTGCAAATGCCAAAGCAAGATGCTCTGAAAAAATGGCAGGGAATGCGGAGATCAGCTTATACTTATGACACTTGGCTCACCCATGGTATTTCCATGATATGCATATATTTGGCTGCTTCTGTAATATTTGAATTCGTGTTTCACAGTGTGCAAATGTTTTTTCCATAGTAGGAAAACATAAATAAAAAATGTATGTGTAAGGCTGTCATCTACTGACTCACCATGGTAATTCCTCATACAGCAGCTTCAGTGATAGCACTGAGCATGGGCAGAAAAAAAGAAGGGATGGCTGATGTTTGCACACTAAACAGTGTGAATCATAATGTGATATCAATATTAATCTATCCCTTATAAAATCTTAAGGCCTTTTCATTTAATGAATAAGATGCTGCACAACAATAATCTGTACTTTTCCACATTAGCCACAAACCATCTGGTTTCTCTCCAATTACTTCATTTTTTTTTTCTATATCTCTAAATGTTACTGACCTAAAAAAGATTTCATCAAAGGCGGTAGGAATCCTAACCCCTCTAGCAACTATTAAATTGGTCCACTCTGTGTCCTGTGCTGACAAATCATTATACTCCAGAGCCTTACAATCCATGGTAGTATCTCAATTAGGGATAAAGATGAAGCAAGAGTGTTCCAAATTCATCCATCCATCTAAATTTATTCTTAAATAAAACAAAAAATCAATATACAAGGATCCCTAGTTGGTCATTGCTAAGTTCACTCATAACAAAACACTGTTTCTGCAGTAAACAAATCAAGTGGTTTCAAAACAACTGTTTAAAGTTATGTAAAGTGTCCTAAGTTTAATGACATTGGAAACAGCATAGTCTTCCTTCTCCTTTTGTTTTCTTCCATTTTGCATTGTACAAAACTCTTGCTTTTAATTTAATTTTAAAATTTTAACTTAATTTTTATTTTAATTTAGAGTTTTCCTTGGCAAGTACTATGCTTAATGAGTGAGGTCAGAGGTAACATATTCTGAAATTCAGGGTATCCAGAAAACAACAGTAAAATGACTGAAAAAATACATCTGCTAAATTCTGTTGATTTTTTAATTTTTGTTAACTGACCATCCTAGTAGAGAGACAAGAATCCAGCTTAGCCCTTCCATTTCCAGTGCTAAAGCTATTCCCAAATGTGTCATAAGGACCACAAAATGTATTACCTTTGGCACTAAAACATCAATATCATGTGCCAACTGTTCAAGAGATTTCAAGTAAACTTTGAAGTGAAATGAGATTTTTTTTTTCTTTTAATAGGCAAATATACATATGGCTGAGCCATGCTGTCTAATGCTGAACAAGAATGACCAAACAATAGTAACTATTCTGCTTTTGGTGGCTCTTTTGAAGTCTAAACTCCAGTATGCTGGAAGTAGGCTCTTGTGGCAGCAGAAGCTGTTGTGGAGAAATGTAGCATCGTTTGTGCCATTTCTGTAATTCCACTTTCCTGATTTTAGAAATCCAGTCTATCAGAGACAGCAGCATTTACGTAATGCTCAGTCAAGAAAAATAAGCAAGCACATTTCTTCTCAGAACAGCACTTGAGTTGACTCTAACTAAAAGAAAAAGAAAGTCAGGCAAAAATAGGCACAACTGCAGTGGGACCTGTGCCATGTGAGCAGGGAGTCTCTGTGGAGGTATAATGAGCCCTTCCAACCTACTGCAGGTTTTCTGGTGTGTGGTGGCACTGGTACAATAGCACTTTTTTACCTCGTGGAACGATTTAGAGGATGTTAAATACAGCTATGTTTCACTACTGAATCATTTGGCATCTTCTGGAACAGTCAGGAAAATATCTGGCATTATTTTCACACTCCCTTTTATTAGAGCGTGTGAACTTAGACTACAAGAAATTCTCCTTTAGGCAACAAACATTCTCATTTGCCTCTGTATTTGGGATACTGTGAGCCAACCAATGGAAAGCTACTTTCAATGACAGCTTTTCCACATTGCTTTGGCATCATCATCCCCCACCTGACTAGACTAAAACAATCACGATTTTAAACACAAAGTCATTCCCTGGATGCGTTCCATAGGCAACTAGATGGCATAACTCCCCGGGTACTTTGAATTTGTTGAGATGCTCAATATATTTACCAGACTTTGATTCTGTTTTAGTGCATCTTGAGAGAATGCTGAAGATACCTTAAAGATTTTATAGCTTCCTGAACTCAGATGCTTATAATAATTTGCCATTTCTCCTTGTCTTACAGATGCCTCAATGAAAGGCAGTGGAATAGTCAATAGTATGTCATGCCACAGTGGGAACTTCCTGCTTATGTTTTACCAGTATCTTCAATATAATAATAATTTTTTTTTGTTTCAAAGAACCTAGCAGACCCCACACACTAACTTCAGTAGCAGACCAAGTGCTGATCTAATTACTAACTAATCTGATCTAATTACTGACAAGCTGTCAGTCTAGGAGGGTTAGGTAACTGTAGGTTTAGTTATTTCTACTGGCTCTATCCTTTTGAAATAAAACAGGTTGATAGAAAACATTATCTTGAGATAATTCCAATATCAGAGTGCAGCTAGCTGCCTATATATCCCATCCA
>VYZR01119179.1:0-14984 GCA_013400675.1 Oxylabes madagascariensis | reverse complement strand
TTCCTATTCCCAGGGAAAGCTACTTGTCACACACATTATGAAGTAAAAGCAACAATCTAATCAGATCTGACAAAAAGTGGGCCAAAAAAATTGGAATTATGATGATAACTATTTGAAATACGGATTTACATCTACCATCAATAGTGATGAACCTCACTCTAAATAAACATTTTACTTTGAGACACTAGATGATGATAATATGAAGCCACCATGATTAGCAAGACATTTAAAAATTAAGTACCCAATGAAGTGAGGACAAATCTTTACAATTTCTTCAAGTCATGTGGTATTTTATATAGTACTTCACTTAAAAAAAACCCCAACTACCTGAACTTAATGGCAATCTTTTTTAAGGTTTCTTACTTTACTGCAGAAGAGACAAAGGCATATAGCATTGGGGAAGCATTTGGTCTTCCTACTGCAGTAAAAAATGGCTGAAATAATACATGGAAGACAATATGGCATTCCTTTGTCAGCAAATGCTACTGGAAAACTCACAGAAAACAGCTGAAGATTTGAGGAAAAAAGTATGAGAACAAATTATGCAGTGTGGGAGGTGTGCTACACTGTTGGCTGACCTTACAGATGTTTCTGCCATGCCTCATCTTCGGGTATACGCTGGATTGTTTCTACAGTGAAACACACTGGGAACTTCTCTTTCGCGAGTCACTCCAAGAACGATGTATTGGAGTAGGCTCAACAGTAAATTATTTCTTTAATAGAAACAATATTTTATGAGAAAACTGTGTAAGTGTACACTTATGTGATTTTTATCTGCAACCTTTACACTGGAATCCTTTTATTTTTTATTCCAGTTAAAGCAGTCACTCCATAATCACACATGAAATTCCTTCACCGCATCATTCATAGATAAAAAACCAACACAGCAATGCTGGAGGCAGAAGTGCACCAAGTGCTACAGGATGTCATTGATTATATAATTTTATAAAAATAAGATCTTCAAGCAGTAGAATACCTTGTAACAAAATGGGGAGGGACCATGAAACTCCCACAGTAAGTTTTGCCAGTTATCTTGTGGCAAAGGGCTTAAAAGAGTTGTCAAACTTAATGACACACCATGTGTTTTTTCCTACAAAGGCAACTGTTCAAAGCTGGCTCATCTTTTCTGTGAGGACAAGGGGCCACCAGCATTATCCTACCTACCAGATATTTTGAAATAAATACACACCTAAGGCATCCCTTCAAGGTGAAGCTGATGTTTTAACAGGGAGCAAGAGAGAAACTGCTTTCCAGAAGAGACTCACTTTACAGAGACTGTTTTGAAAACAGATGTTTGGAAATGTTTCCACTGAAAAAACCTCCTATAAAAACCTCCAAAAGCTGTACATAATTTCCTAAACTTTAAAATCTTTTAAAAAAACCCTACACTGTTTAAAAATCTTCCAAAAGAAGAGCTTCAGGAAAAGAGAACAATGCAACATCTTCCCATTAGTCCACAAGAAGAACTGGTTGACATCAGGGAAGGTGGAAATTTAATAGATGAATCCCAAGAAGAATCTCTGCATAGCTAGTGTATGGGAGTGGAAAATTAGTATCATTATTTAGTAAGCACAACCAACAATGCACTTCTTTCACTTGGATCTGTCTTATTTGGTTAGGAAAGTCATTAAAACCAAGTATTGAAATAAACTGATCCTAGAACCGGCCCTTAAAATGGCTGTATACAAGTGATGAATCAACATTTAAAAAAATTTAGAGAGGCATGTCCAATCACATAGCTCTCACTAAATTATTCCTTAACGAAAGTAAAAAAGTTTTGTTAAAAAATAAAACAAATTTTCTAACTATTTGTCTTTTCCTTTATTAATTTCTAATTTTTGTGTATGTTCCATAATGTGTATAATAATAGTAGAGTACTATGTGTGCAAATCTATAGATAATACATATGTTTTTGGTGTGTATACTCACAAATCTTTTACTGATAAGGGTGTGAGATAAAAAAAGTCTTTTGAAACCATTGCCTTAAATGACCCAGTAGGCTGGCAATATTATCCCAGAGAAGTCAAGGCAATGGCTGATTATACTTAGATCCACAAGGAAAACAGTGCTTTAGTTTTAGTTCTCAATATAAAGTATTAGAGGATTTTTACCCTCATATGCAGATGGCATTTGTAATGCTTCAAACTGCAATCCCTGAAAAGGAATGATAATAGCATTGAGGCAGGAACACATAGTTCCCACACAGATATTCACACTCATTACTGAGCCACTTTCATAGCCAGGCCTTACAGTTGCTCCTGCACTGGTCTGCCTGGTTCCTCAGGCCACATCTACCCTTCCTCCTGCTTGCAGGCTTCCTTTGTCTGTGTCCAATAACCTCCAACTGCATAACTGCTGCATAAGGAGCTCACCTTAACCACACACATGTACCACAATCAAGGTGTTTTTCTGCTTCATCTCTTCATCTCTGAAGCCCTGCCATTCCCTTGGGAGTGGTATTACAGAGTCAGCTAAAGCCCTGACATGAAAACTCTAAAAATACATTCTCTGCCTAGGACAGAGAGAACAAATTTTCACTCATCCATACGCCACCTATGATCCATTTGAACTGACCCCTTACAAATCCAGGTCCACTACATATAAAGGCCTCAGATAAAGCTCATTAGATCCCCTGCAACCCCTCTTCAAAGTCCAGATTTGTTCTGTACTTAATCTGTAGTCTGGTCTGCCCAAGCTCATAGGTAAAGTTAACTACCCTTTCTTCACAGGTTTTAGTCTTCTGTACATACACCCACACTAATTTGCTGTTTTTAAGCCTCCTTAGTACCACAGTGCAGCTGAACAGACAACCTAGCAATCAACCAGGCTTATCTGGACCTTCCTCACAACCACAAAAACAGTCACTGATTTTTTTTTTTAATTAAAAAACCCAAATATTCCTCAGAGTTGGTACACACTAGAACATCTTGGTTTCCTGCCGGGGTCTGTACATCCTCAGCTCTTGTACATAACAATTCCAAAGAGTACTTTAAACATCACAACAGAGTGATCTCATTTCCCATAGTCTTTGCTTTTTTCAACTGAAGCTGGCCATTTATCTCTTCCTCCCTGTACCCAGTGCCTTTAGTGATACCCTGACCCAGGGGACACCACTGGTTCCTTTTGCTCGACCCTGCGTGCTGGCTGTGCAGTAATGACTCCTGCTCAACCCTTTCCCCAGGGAGGTCAGACACGCCCTTATCAACAGATGTGTCCTTCTCCCACAACAAAAAATCATCTAAGAAAATCTTTCAGTCACAAATGATAAAGAGTTACAAGAATAACAAGCTACAATGAACTGAATTATTCAAGTCAGGCTTCCTGATTTCATTTATAGGCCCACTGCTAAATTTTGATTCTGTCATGGAATCTAAACATATTTATTGTGTCTAAGGATTATGTCCATCAGTCTTACACCACCATCACATTCCTGACACCATCCCTCCTACTACCATAGGTCTTTTTGTAAACAGGTACCATCACTTCTGTCAGACATTGATCATCTGCCTTTCCTGCTGCTGCTCTGTCTGCCAAGTGCCACTTTGCCATTTCCTGCTGCACAGCACTTGGCACGTGTAAATTGAACAAAGGTAAAATGTACTTGCTGTAAATTACTTTAAGCCTAATTACTGTTTCAACTGTACAAATTCAAGCCAGCAATTTTTGGAACTGTTTTATGCTTACATTTATGGCAACTATACACAAAGTTTAAATCTCACATTCCAGAAAAATCAGAACTTTCCCTCTAGTACAGAACACAACTGAAACCAAACCACATGATAGGCTGGACTTGAGGTCACTGAGACAAAGGGTTACTCACCACATTACAGATATCAACTCTCAAGAAAGGTAAAGAGAGATTATATGAAAATAAACAATATGTAATAAGAAAAGGATTACACAACAAAGACCTTTTTAAGTGGAAGACAATGCCATTGTTTAAGAGGTTCTCATACCACTACACCAAATACTTCAGCAAAACACTCAATATATTAGAGCAACAAACCTACCACAGCTGGCAAATGTAAATGGTTATTCAACTCGAGAAAGTAATCAGCTCATGTAGTACCACTGATTCTTTATCACCTCAACTGTTATTTGCTGTGATTTAGAAGACTCTGAGTCTCCTGCTTGTTCCTGGGTTATATGTGACTTTTTCATGAAAATAAGAAATCTCAGCCTTACAAAAGTTGCCATAGAGAAAGACAAAGGTTCATTTACAATTCACTTCAGCCCATACTTTCTTCCTGCTGCCCAAACACAGAAAGATGAGCTACCTACTGAGAATGAAAGGAAGGCAGTTTCAAGTGCCAGCCTGGCTCATCTTGGCAGGGAATCAACCGGTAGCTGCCAAGTAAAGGGACTACAAGCAAGTCAGCACTGTAATACTGTAAAGATATTTTAAGATAAGACTTACTGTTGTATAGTCACCCTCACCTTGTGAAGTCAGTCAGTGCATTTTCTAGCTTTATGAAGATGCTTGAGTAAAAAGGTGCTGGAGCTTTGAGAATTGAGGGGGTGGATCTCTGGGGATGAAATTCCAGCTTGCAACTGGAAGTGGAAAATATCAAAATGTTATCACAATTGCTTCAAGTATGCAGGCTAATTCAAACTCAATTCCAAGATAAGCATGTGTGCACATAGCACACCCAGGAAAATGGTTCTCTGACTACTGTGAAATGGATTTCCAGCAGCATTAGCAGGGACAGAAAGCTACAAAATTCATTGTACACAGTTAAAAGTCTGGCGTTAAAACTAAGCACAGGGCTCCTTACCACCTTCTCATCCTCAAGCACACCAGCCTCACTCCAAAGGTGGAACTTCCCTGCACCCAGAGACAAAAGGCACAATCCTCTAAACACTGATCAGACCCAGGATTGCACCACATGCTGTGGATCAGCACTTACACATCTAAGGAGCTCAGGCTACCTTCAAGGCATTCTTTGTGTAAAAGGAATAGACTGTTTAATCACAACAATAAAAATAAAGTATAAAAGAGCTTAAGACGCAGCATGATGTCCATAATCATAATCTCATCTACAGAGTTGCAAAACCCTAGATTATTTTGCTTAACATAGCCTCTGGAAGTTGTAAGATAAACTAATCTGAAAAAACCCTGTACTTTATCATTTGCATCTCCTTTGCCCCAAAATTTTTGCAGTTCAATTTACTGTGTACTTTTATAACCATGTGTGGTCAAAAGCAGAACCCTGGAAGCAAAAACCTGCATTCTCCTTCAGGACTACCTGAAACTGCAAATACCACCTCCATTTGTCCCAACTAAACACTAAACACTAAACTCCAAAAGTAAACAAATGAAACATAACACTGCTTTATTAAGACAGCCTCCCCTCATTTGCAACAACACCCAACATTTTGCTTGCTGTTCTCAATTTGCATCAGCATTCTATTGTCTGTAGAAACATGCATAAGCAGACTTGCCAAAAATTTTAAAGACTCAAAAGCAGGGAGGAGAAAAGAATTTCCGAAAGCTGGTAGAGTGGTCTGCAAAGACATTCACACTTCTTACCTAATTAGGGCTTGGTGCAAAGGCAGCATCTGGAAAACACTGCTTAGCAAGAAACTCTGCATATTAAAAAAATAAATAATATCAAGATGTCTACACATCTGGCAGCATACCAAAATCTCCAAAGGTCAGACAGGACTGGCAGCTGAGAATCAACTCAAATCGTGTTTTCAGTATTATAATGCTAAAATTATGGATTGGAGGAATACTCCAACAAATGGTACTGCTCATATTTCATAAACATAACAATACTTATATCCCAACAGTTATCTGACACTACAATGCCACAAAAATGAATGGAGGTGAGGTGTTTGAACTACTGTCTGGAAGTGGTGACTAATTAAGTACTGCCATTTTGCAAGCCATGTAGACTGCATTTGCACAGGTTTAATAGATACATATCACATAGGTAAGCATTCAAAGTGACAATCCAAATATTAATGCCTCAGAATATCCTTGCTATGTGGAGTCAAATCTTTGTAGAAACAATACCAAATAAAAGAAAGTTTTCACAGCAAAACTTCTAAGCCATCATGCAGTTCAATCTATGCCACAGCTAGACAGTTCTTTCAAGCCCACTCCTCCCACTCCAAAATAAGACTTGATTCTACTGTAGTGGTGTTTCACACTGATAGTTATATTTATAGCTGTAGATGGATTTCCTAATATAAGTAGAATTCGGTCATTGCATTAGCTGGCAAATAATGAAAGAAGTCTAAGTAAGACTGTGAAACAAACCAAGCTCAGAGTAACATTACTTAATCCTTTGCAGTTCAAATGCAAGTTCATCTTTCTCAGTATTGTCTGCTTGCAACCAATCCATCCATCACACGCACCACAAAACCTCTCGCCCTCTCAGGCACTACTACAGTGCAATGGCAATGTTTCAAATCAACTTAAATTAGGCTGTACTACATTCCATTACATGATATCATGCAACAGATGTTACTCTAAAAACACAGAGGACAATTATTCAGGATAAACTCCTGTAATCTGAATGGTAAAATGAATGGGTATCCCATATGAAATGGCTGTAGACGCCATCTAACTTTATACTGAGATTCAGAACTTGAATATTATCCAAGTTTGCCATAGTTAACCCACTTAGACTGGCAACCAGAAACAAGAAGTATTCTTATCTTACATAAGCTCAATAACTTTGTCTAGCTAGAATTCCACTTAACCTTTTAGTTCTGCAGTGACCAGTGAGTTAAATGAGGCATTAGGAAACTCTAGCGAAATGCACTTCCAAAAGGCAGGAGACACTCCACTCTCCCTCCCTCCTCAGCTGTGTGGTAACCTTGAATCTCCCTTGAAAATGTCACATTATGAAAATTAAAGCGGGAATGGCAGTTCAGCCAACTTAACTCACAGTTAACTTGTCTAACAGCTGTTCTGTTGGAAGCATGGCTGACCATTACACCATATAGATATGAAAGCTTTTCATATACTACAATCTGTAAGGTATTTTTAATCAACACTGGCAGCTCGCATTCCTACTTAAAACACACTGCCATAAACATACAAATAAGTCATGTTTTACATAAGCAAGAGCAATCTCAGAAACGTGTTGCTTCTTTGTTTTTAAATCATAGGGACATTGTTCCATAGCCATTGGGCTCTTTCGAGAATGCAGAACTTCTCAACGCCTCTAAGTAACATACTTCCAAACCCAGCACTGCCTTGAAATTTCACATGGCTCAAACTTTGCTCCAAAATACAGGTCTACAAAATAAACTTTTAAAATACTTGGAGGGAAGTGGACAATTGTTTAATTCGACAAGAGGTTTTTTCCAATCAATCAACATTCCTACAATCTTTCTAACTAAACGTCATAGCAGCATTTTAACACACAAAAAGTAAAGCCTAAAAAACCTGAAATGGCTGGTCAGCAGAACAAAAGCGCTATAGAAGGTGAGCATAAAGGCAGCAGAGGCCCCAGTTGTCAGTGAGGTGTTCCCAGGCAGCGCACTGCGCCGGGGCTCTCCGGAGCAGAAGGCAAGGCTGCAGGCAGAGACAGAATCCTGCTGGGAGGGCACGGGACGAACACAGCTATCAGCACACACAGCCCGGGACAGCCCCGCTGCGAGCACACAACGCCGCCTCGCACTAAGGGGGATTGGCGCTTTGCTCAGCCCCGGACACGAAGCCTCAGCGGGCAGGCAGCCCGGAGCCGCCGGACCCCGCACGCCCCAGGCTGCCCGGGAGCGGCGTGGCTGCGGAGCGGCCGCCCGCCCACCCCGGTCCGCGCCGCGCAGGGGCGGCCGCCTCCTGCCCTCCCTCAGGGGGGGCCCTGGACCGCCCTGCGACCGCTCCAAGCCCAGCCGTCCCACCGGCCTCGGGGGGGGACGCTGACAGACACACAGACACGAATTCACGCGTGTGCAGGAGCGGCGGGATCGTCCTTGGGAGGTCGTCACTTCACCACGTACTGCGAAAAGGTTTTTTTCTACGTGACGGTCGCCAACAGCGAACAGCTCCGTTCCCCGGGCAAACCCACCTCCGACCCGGCCACGCCGCGCTCCCGCAGGCACGATGCGAGGGGCCGGCCGCCCCAGCACCTGCCTGCTATTCCAGCCCTACACGGCACGGGGAAATCCCGAAAGAGCGCGGTGTCCCTCTCATCCCGGCCCGGCTCCTGACGAACCATAGGTGAGCCGAGGCCGCTCTCCCCTTCCCGGGCTCAGCCCGCACGGCACCGGGCCGGGCTGCTGCTGTCCTGCCTGGAACCGGCCACTTGTTGGGCGGGCAGCGCTGCCCGCGGGCGAGCCCGTGCGGGCGAAGCGGGCACCGGGGACCGGCTGCCGCCGCCCGCAGGCAGCCCGCACCCAGAACCAGCGGNTCCACCAGCAGCAGGGCCCCCGTGAGGGCACGGGGCCGCGCCCCCGCCCAGCCGAGCCCTCAGAGCCGCGGCGGGGCCGCAGGAACGCGGGGACGGGCAGCGGGGAGCGACCCGCACCGCCCGCGGAGCGCGTCCTGCTGAGCGCTCAGAGTCACGGAATCCAGTAGGGTGGAAAAAGGGCACTGAGGTAATCGAGTTCCAGCTTAGGAGCGAACAGCACCTTGTCAAACAGACCGTGGCACTGAGTGGTGCCGGACGTTTCTTGAAGGTCTCTGGAGATGGTGACTCCACCACCTCCCTGGGCAATCCCGTCTTTAATCACCTCTCTGTGAAGAGATTCCTCCTCATGTCCAACCACAACGTCCCCTGGCATAGTGTAAGACTGTGTCCTCTTGTCCTATTACCGATTACGGGGAAAGAACCCGACCCCCACCTGGCTGCAGCCTCCTTTCAGGGAATTGGGTGCGGTGATAAAGTCACACCTGAGCCCCCTCCAGGCTAAACGCCCTCAGCTGTTCCTCACAGCACGCGTACTCCAGACCTTTCCCGGCAGCATTACCCTTCTCTAGACCCATCCAGCGCCTCAATGTCCTCTCTGAATTGGGAAGAAGGGGAAGAATCACCCCCCTTGTCCTGCTGGCCACGCCATCCCTGACACAGGCTGGGATCCAACACCAGCAGCAAATGAACTGCTGGAGCGGCAAAGGAGGTTCAGGGCTTCCCTTACACAGCTTGTATCATTTGAACAGTCCTAACACAGAGTTGTGCAAATGCTTTTCGTACAAATATGAGAAAATAAATACCTATTCCAGCTCAGGTCCTTTACATGAATTAGTGCTGTATATACTGGGCCCTCTCTAAAACTGCAACAGTTGAAAATCATGCAGTTAAAATAATTTCACCTGAAGTAGCTGAAGTACAGTCATTAGTTAATATTTTTACTTGTAACCAGCTTAAAAGAGCTGCATCAGTATACCGCTGGTTTTGCCTTTTAGAGTAATCTTGCTCCAACAAATTAACCTTGAGAACTAAACTCACAATGCATGGTGACACAGTCCAACACAGTTACACAGCTTGTGTCAATATACTTGGTGAGCATGTTTAGGGCAGTCTGTAGATATAAAACTCAACCAGATTATTTTATACATCCACCCTACAGAATTAAAAACATCAAATTTTAACATCCCTAAGAATTACTCTGAGCTGTGCCAGCTTTGTCAAACAAGAAGTTTCTGCTCTGTTAGCTAAAATAGAGGCTACACAGAATTTGCCTTATAACTTGCCAATACTTGACAAAATATGAATTTTACAAATGAATTATTATCATCTGTTACTAAAGAGATACTATCCAATCTGTTATTAAAAGAAGCGATAACTAAAGTATTTTGTGTAGTTCAGAGGTACTTTTGCACATTTTAGTTACCTGTGAACCACCATAACATTTACGTAAAGAACAATTTGAGTTGTTTTGGTTTGTTGGCTTTTTTTGTTTGGTTTGGGTTTTTCCTGGCCTTTTACTACTGTGATGATAAGCTTCCAATAATGTTTATGTGTGGCATAAAACTTAAACTTCCCGCTAAAAAAATATATAATGATACATTTCATTCTTCTCTTCATGCAGGGTTATCCTATTTCCTGGCTGCAATACTGCTTCAAGGGAAACTTCCTGTACTCCATGACTATACTTGATTGCATTATCTTTTTCTGCCTTCACTTTTACACCTTCTCCTTACCTATGCGTTCTCTTACATAGTAACATGCAAGACCACAATTCCAGTCTCTGTTGCCCTTGTCATTTCTGTGTTCTTCTGTTTCCTCTCAGCTCACAGGAAGGCTGTTTAAATCTCTGTGCTGCACTGACCTCCAAATAGCTCCTTTGAAATCTCTGCAAAGAGATTTCAGCAGAATGTCAGTGAAAGTACTCCCCAATCCCAAAGAACCAAATTTCACTACAATGTGGAGTGCAACATCAACACCAGGCTCTCCTGTGTCATTTCTGTGTCTTGCTCCTCCCAATACATCTGTGTGTCTGGACACATTTACTGTCTCCCTTTGTGCCCAGCTAGTGACTTGCTTTGGGGTAAACCAGCTTTTTTTCTTCCCCCTATGTTTGCATCAGATCAAATACTAGGTGGTCTGAGCACATACCTGCATTCTACAGTAAGAATCCTTGATAAAACTAAGGCAATAATAAATGAAGTAGTCTGTCAATCTGTCATGTGAGGATTCAGCTTTTGTTATTTCAGTGATAATTCTAGGCTTTATTTGTACTCAGAGAACATTTTGAAACTAAGGCATTCTACTGGACACCTGACTTCACTTCTAAGGTTGTCTTTTCCTGCCATGCCAGCTATTCTAACACCTCATCTTTCCATCTTCTCATTACCAAACCCCAGAAGTCTAAGGGTGTGTTTTATCAGAGAAAGCATTACTACAATCTAATGTCCTTCTTCAAAGTGAAGTGGATCTGGCGTGTGAACATCAGGGATGTTCTCTAGTGGTTTGCCTTTCCCACAGGTCAGGAGACAGACATTAAATGGTCTCCCAAAACGGTCATGAAGCACTCTCACAAACTATCCCTAAATGCTGTCATACTTGTCACACTTGTTCACAGCCCTCTGTTAATCCTTCTGTTGCAACTACTTTAGCATTCTGCCCTTCAAAATATCCAGTGGATGAGAGCAGCACTGGCATATTTACTGGTGTTTTGAGGAACCAGTCTGTGTGCAGGGACCTTCAATGAAATACATTATAAACAATTTTCTCATCTATCATTTCAAACACATTTTAAATCACTGTCTCAGAAGAAGTCCATTAAAGTGCAGCCTAAATCATACCCAAGCCTGTAAACTAGATTCTGTGTGTGTGACAAGACTATTTTGATAATTACATTGGATAGCTTAGAAAGATATATTGAAGACATTTATAAAAGTGACCATGATAATGAGTCAAACTTATCCTTGGTAAGAAATACTCAGCAAAGGCCAGCACTGCCGGTATTACTTTAGCATTGCTGGTGGGGATGGTTCTGAGTGCTCTCACAGCCTTTAATGCCCTGACCAACCTCACCTGGGGCCTCCACCCACACCCCCTGCCCACATGGCTCAATATAAGATCAGTCCTGGGCCTTGGACTTTTTGGCTCTGCTTTATTGATGCAAATTTCTCTAGAGGTTAGGTTCTTTGTTGAGCTTGTCTGCTACCCTAATGTCTGTCCCTGTTACTTTTGTTTATATACTGTAGAATGGCTTCTGGGTTTTTTTTTTTTGTTTTGTTGGGAGTGGTTTTCCTGGTGGTGGTTTTTTGTTTGTTTTGGTTTGTGGTTTTGTTTTGGTGTTGTTTTTTTTTCTGTGTTAAAATTCTTGGGCTAGGGAATATTGCAGCATCTTGGTGTAGCTGGTTCTGGTATTCTACCAGGCTTACTAGGAAGTTTCTATAGGGACCCCGTTTGGGTTTGTGGTCCTAGTTCAGATGGGTTCTTTTTGTTCTGCTCTCTTTGGTTACAATAAACAAGTGGGCTGTGATCTAGACTTTATATTATGTAAGTTGTAACTTTATTGTTTGAAATTTTTTTATTGCTCTGCTTGACACCTATTTAGGTGTTCCCAGAAAGTTTGCTAATTTCTTTGGGATTTTTGTACTCCCCTCTGGATCATTATAACTTTATGCTTTTCAAAATCCAATGTAGCCCTCTCCAGTGTCTTTTTAGCTTTAATTTGTGAATCCAATTAGCTCTCTAGCTGATTTCTGCTGTTCTGATACTGAGCTGATTAATTTCTAATTGGCATTTGTACTTAAGCTTTTAATTTTCTCTTTGAGCCCCTCTTTACTAGCTGAGTTTATTGACAACGGAGCATATCTTCAGATTATTCCCATCATTCTGGATTCTTTAGACTCTTCCTCAGTCCTCACAGGTATTTTAGTTTGTGGTTCTTACTTCTGCTGATTTGGTGCCTGATATTGTGAGCAGTTCATGGGCTTTATGAAGGCTAAATTATCTTCGCTCCCTTCAGGCTTATTGCTGTCTTCTGACCTCATCAGAGTCATAACCATCTCCTCCCTGCCCTCCTCAGGCAACATCCCTGAGCTGAGGGGCAATGGCAGCAAAACCCACTGTGCTACAGGTGGACAGGGCATAGGGGAGGGAGGATGGTTCTGATTTTCTTTCCATTGCTCATCCCCACTGGTGGCTGGCAGGTATCCACCAGTGGGTGTAGAAGAGCACGTGCCACATCTTGTGTCCAACACGTTCAGTGAAATTCTTGCATGTGTGAGAGGGAAGTGAATTTATGGGTGACAATTTTGCTGCTTGCCTGGTGTAAATACTGTTTTCCTTTTTGGCAACATCCACTTTATTCCATACCATTGCACTATACAAAACCCACAGCATTACTGTGCTACAATGACCATGTTCTTAATTTTCATGGGCTTCTTTATTCTTGTAATAATTGGACCCTTCTGGAAACTTTTCACTGGTCCTGCTGAAGGTCCAGTACTGTAAGGAAGTAGGTCATTACTAAGAGGCATTACAGCATTGCTGAATCTTACTCTTCAGATTTGCACAGTAACTTGCAGAAATTATTTTATTAGAAAAAAATTTTCTTAGGATGTCAGTCCTTAAAAAAGATGTTAAATAACTGGAGGGATCATGTCCCTCTCATATGCTAGAGGATTGCAGTATTCTAGGGAATGCACAGCAGTGTAGCAGTCTTGTCATGATCTAACAATTTTACCTGGCTATACTAATTGTAGTTGTGATGAAAAGACAATGCATTGTCTGTCAAAGCAGGATCAGCTGATCTTATAAAATTCATTTTTTAGCTTTGTGTTTACAAAATACAATATGGAAAAGAAATTGTATTTCTCCTTAATGGGGGTTATATCTGCAAAAAATCAATCAGCTATTCTAAATGAGAAAATAAATTTATGGGGTTGATGTTATTGGTAAGGAAGACTCAAGACCAAGACTGCAGAAAACAAAAAAGATATTTTGGTACCTAAACTTCAAGGGAACAGCTACAAGAGAATGAAGGATAGGATTTTAATTCAGATCTAGTTACCACAGAAGATGTCAGTCCTAGCAAAGTTAATGGGACACAGGTTTGGTGGTGTGGGAGGTCGTGAGACTAAGAACCAGAGTAGTGTCCCTCACAGTTGTGGCTGACACAGCACTGCAGTGGCAGGGTCATAGATTGATCCCATAGTCAGTGTGTGAGGCTGCCCTTGAGCAGCCAGATTTTCTGATGGTTTGTATCGTCAGAAAAATTCTGACTCCCTAACAGCAGTGTTTTCTGTAATGTTGTCCCTCAGAAGGCAACCCAGGTTGTCCCTGTGGTTTCTGATAAACATATTAACACTTCTTTTTGCAGCTGAGCTACATTCTGGTCTGATGAACACTTCCAGGTTTTCAAGAGTGCTGCAAGACTGATCAGAAAATGAACATAAGGACTGTTGTCCACAAATGCACATCCACCTAAGTGATAGTTCTCAATATGAACAGTGAGTAACACGGAGTCTTTAATACAGGGTTCCAGGTATTCCTGAGTAGCAGTATACATGCTTTGCCAGGTTTGTTTTCAAAAACACCTAATAAATGAGTGTTGCTTTTTAGAAGTCTGCCCCTCTTTTATTTTCTTGTCCATATCCAAAACATAAAGTTTGCTGTACAAATTACACATGAAAATATTGTTGTTTTGAAAATAGAATTGAGCCTTCTAAACTGCTTGGCTATTACATGATGTGATCCAAATTGGATGTGACTTGTATGGAATTATGCTGAACTTTTTGCTTTGTCTGAAATTCATATCATGCAGCAATAATGGGTATTTTTTCGACTGCCTGTATTTTCAGGATGCTGATAAAGCATTGGAACAATGCCAGGTATTTTAGGAAATGCATTGCTGTTTCCCTGGATCACCAGATGTTACAGTACGTTAACTCTGTTTCCGGAATGAAGAGTAATTTTTATTGTGTTTCTTTAACTAGGGTGATTCAGTGTTAGACAAAAATCTTTACCTTTAAAATAAGAGATATTGTTAGCACCTTACCTAATACTGCATGTTATCTAAATTATTTGTTTGAAGACATATAACTCTGTTTCCTTTTCCTTCTATAATCTCCTTCAATGCTGGTAAGAGCTGTGCCTCATTTTTATCAAGTTGTTCTATTGTTCAGAATTGATTATTTATGATTTTTAACAAAAAAATATTTTAAAACAATGCAACACAGACTTGGACATATTTAAATGAATCCAACATGTGCATTGTCTGAGTCTGTGTGGTACCAGAGGACAGAGCTATAGTTGACAGAGGATTATTTCCTGCTGGAGTTTTGCCAAAGAAAAATTGGCATCATTTGCTTTATTCTTTATTGCGAGTCTCCTCTAATGTGTATTTAATAAAACGCGGACATCTGCACCCATTGGGTAAACTCCACGTGTACCAGCAGTGTAACTCCTCCAAATCAGTTTTTATTTACAAGCTTTTCACTCAAGCAAAACCATCCTGAAGTATCTGTTTTGGGGCCATGTGCTACTTTAGTGCTCCTTTAGCAGTACTTGGGTGAGGGTCTGTAGTGACACAGAGTCCCCAGGTATGTGCAAAGGAGAGCTGCTTTA
>VYZR01119176.1:30237-51747 GCA_013400675.1 Oxylabes madagascariensis | reverse complement strand
TCCCTGGCATCCATGTCATGAGAGCTGTCAAGAAATATAATGCTAGGAGATGTAGAGAAAATAGAGGTGTTCAGCTCTCACCTGCCCCAGGCCTCCTGCTTGGCATCCCCTCACAAGTGCATTGCCTCTCTCTGTTCCAGTCACAGACCACTGCCCTGTGCACGTGGACTGCCAAAATCAAAAAAGGAACCAAGAATCAAAACAAAAGCAATCAGCCCTGGAGAAATGGCTTTTAAATTCTTTGTTTAGTGAAAAGTGGCTAAACAAGTGATCACCACCTTAAATTTACTGTATGGGTCCTTGTCTCTGCTGGGATGTTTGGGAGTCTGGTTGAAAACGAATTGACAGAAGTAGCATTGATGGTAAGAGATCCTGCAAGAACTAAAGCAAAACCTCAGGACATGCAAATAAACATCTGTTTCTTGGTATTCCTATACACTTACTTGCTGCTGCTTGTGAACAGCATGGTGCAGCTAAAAAATCTGATCTCATTACTCAGATCCTGCTTACCCTTTGCAGGGATGGGAAGGGATACAGTGCCATTGACCTGCTTCCTTCATCTAGTCCACTTTTCTCTCGTTTTTAATCTCATCATACAACTAATTAAATATGAAAACACTTATAAATTATAATAGCTATTGGTGGGAAAATTCAGCTGAAGATAAGTATCCAAATTTTCTGCTGTAAATCTTGATGCACTGGCTCGCTGACAAGTGGTTAAAACACAGCTGTAAATCACTTTGTGAGACATGTGAGAAGGGAAACACACGGGAGTTTTTCAGAACAGCAGTTACAAGGAAAAAGCTCAGAGCTCCTTGCTGCTGCCAATCCAACCCCACTGGTGTCCGAAGTAATTAACGAATTCCTGTTTTTGTACCAAGGCTGGAAAGTGATAAAAAGAAACGATCAAGTTGCTTTTGCCTTGATTCCTGTCACTGAGA
Source organism: Oxylabes madagascariensis (assembly GCA_013400675.1). Classification (NCBI taxonomy): domain Eukaryota; kingdom Metazoa; phylum Chordata; class Aves; order Passeriformes; family Timaliidae; genus Oxylabes; species Oxylabes madagascariensis. Next base: position 50,806 of record VYZR01119176.1, on the reverse strand, counting down.
AGTTCAAACACCCACAAAAGCCTTCAGATGTTTTCACTTGAGTTCAAGTCAAACATTGCAAAGTTTGTGGTTCCCACCCCCCACTTTTTGACCTGGAGTATGATATAATAAAACTGTTTACATCTTTACCTTCAAAGTAGGTGTATAGCTAACATGCCAGCTTTTAGGTACTGCTAAAAATCTGTCCACATCCAAAACAAGCCATTATTTTCAGGAAATCTGCACTATTTTCTTACATTTCTTGTATTGTAAAATGCAGACAAAAAGGAGGACGTCAGTGGAGATATGCAGCCAGGATAGATGGAGGCATGTCTTTCTCTTCCCTAATTAGTGTATGATTCTACAATTAGTTAATACAGGACTTCTGAATGTGGTGGTCCTGTCCTCCTCCCGCTCCACTTCTGGGGATTCCTGAGAATCAGCCCAGAAGCTCAGCTGGATCTGGTGAGTCAGTTTGCTAAACAGCCAGAAACAAGATCCAACCAAAATCAGGGGGAAAAAAAGTATTTTGAAGAACTAAATTAAATCCCCTGGGAGCCAAGTGGGATCCGTAGATGGTACAAGAAGGGGGCAGTGGTGCCAGCTGGGGGCTGCCAGCTTCCAGACCTGCAGGGCTCCGGGTGAGATCCTGCTCTTGGGCACCAGGAGGGAACAAACCCCACGGGAGTTGAAGCACTTGGTGTCGAGCACTCAGCAGTACCCAGCAATTCCGTGTACAGGACACGGGCACAGAGCTGCAGGCTGGAGGCAGCCATGACGCAGTGGATTTTGTGAGCAGATCTGGAGGAGAAAGGCAGCATGTTTGGCCACTACAAGTGGAAGGCTGTTCCCTGCGTGCAGTGTGGGGACACAGCTCTATGAATGGAGGCATTAATTGGAGCGCGGCTGCAGCACCGGCTCAGGAAAGCTGCTCGGTGCTTGCTTGTGTCCCTTCCATTCCATCAAAGCTCGAGCACTTCATGGAATAAAGGCATATGGGACCAATAAAGCAGATTTAAGGAGATGGAGTCCAGGTGGCAAAAGCGTATAATGGGAAGTGACTTATGGGAAAATGTTGCATTCAAAACTCCTCTGTTGGTTTAGGTGACCCTGTAAATCCAGGCCCTGCTTTTAGTCAATGGGACTACTCATGAGAGCTAAATTACTTATGTTGCAGGATTGAACCTACTGAAAAGAAGACTTTTCAAGGAGGTCCAAATAAATGTTCTAACTCATGCTTACAGTGTTCTTAGTTTTTAGCATGAGCCCAGTTGTGAACACAGACAACCAATTTGCTGTAATTTGTATATTTGGTTGGCATGTGTTTACAGAGGGGAGATCTGGATTTATTTAAAGATCTACTTTGCCCCTGGTTTCCGTATCCTTCCCTTAATCTCTCTCCACAAAAGAAGCTCAAACAAAACCCCCATACCCTCCTTACCCCCCACTTAATGGAAAACTTGAAAGCAAACCCTGCACAGTGTACTTTTCATATGCACATAGGTACCTTGCAGTGAAATGAGAAACGGCAGAAGAACTCTGCAATAACCATGACTGAGTGTGCAAGGGAAAAAAAAAAAGCCTTCAGTAGAATACTGCTTTGTTAGATCTTAATAGCAGAAAAAAGTCCCCTAGAAATAAATCCTCAACATGATTCTCAAATGAAAGAGAATCTTTCCACGTTGAAACCAAATGTTCAAAAGCTCTGTGCTTTGTTGTATTAATGCCCATAATTTATTCTTCTTAGAAACTATCCCTCACAGGCTGTTATAGCACTCAGTGTGGTACATCATAATAAAAACAACTTAGAAGGCAAAAACGTTAGAACAAAAATAAAACTCTGAAAGCTTTAGTGAATAAAGACTTGCAGGGGGGTCTGGAAAAAGGACACAAACGCTGTGAGAAATCAAAAACAGAAGTATAAATTGTAAGCAGAAATATAAACTAAGCTTTGTGAACAAACAAGTCATTTTAGAATTCTCAAGTAGTTGTGTGTAAAATTGATTTGTACGGCCCAAGAACCTTCACTGCACAGTCATTCCCCTCTGCAGCATCCAAAGCTAAACAAGTCAGTTCACTCTTGGGATTTTTTTCCCACAATCAAGTACATTTCAGTGCAGGAACAGCTGTCACTGTGATTGATACCTGCTCAATCTAACACATGTAAGACCTTAATCCTTGTTGCAGTTGGGCTTGTAGCTTCCTCTCACAATGGATTTTCACACAACAAGGATGAGTTGCTCAATCACTTGAAATAGCTTTTACACCCCAACTGGAGATGATAAGAAATAAGAAATTTTTATTATTATATATATTTTTTTTTTACTTCTAAAACATTTATCCAATTTCCCCTGCCCCAAAAAGATTGAGATGTTTATGTCCTCTGGAGATTCAACTTTCTTTTCAGGAAGATGAAAACCCAAGCACTATAGTAATGGTGGCCAACCCACTGATTTTGAATTACAAATGCTGCATCAACAACACAGATCATGTCACAGCTTGGACCAACAGCTTCTTGCTGGCACAGTAGATGGTGGGTGGTCAAAATTCCTGACTGTGCTCCAAAGGCTGGTCTTGGTGTATCACCTGCAAAACCATGAGTATTATCAACCCCTGCCCTGTAATGGGACCCTTGAAAGTCATCAGTCCTTCCTCTGTAAGCCTTGTCTGGAGTTTCTTTACTTCTCTGCTCTCTAGGGATATGTTGGCTGTATTTGTGGCTATGTTTGTTGGCCACTCTCACCTATGGATTGGTGTTAGCATCTGGGAGTGTGTAATCATCACATTATTTTTCATTTAACCTTCATAACCCTCATTCATAGTGCAGCATCTCTTGTCAGGCCTTTATAGTCAGGTTTCAACACTGGATTTTCTGTAGCAGGTAAGAGCAGCCTTGAAATTTATTGTGTTCCCTTCTTTGGGGATTTTATTAACTTGGTCCCTAGCTACAATTTGTGAGTTACTGTTTAATTTAAGAAATTTGTACATCTTGTTCAGGAGGTAGAATTTGACTTCAGATGTACATATTGTACAAGACTAGGACCTTCAAAATTAGGTGGAGCTGTAATTGTGTTAGATTAAAGAGATGTTGTTTGGGATAGGGCATAAGGGATTGGCTTTGGGACAAGAAAGCCAGTAGAAGAGAAGGATTGAAGGTGTAGAGAGCGATGTCTTAGTGATAAGGCAGGTAGATAAGGGGTCACGGTGTCAGCCCTGAAGCCACGGAGCAGGATCTTGGCTGATGCTGGTAATGCTCTGTTCTTCCCTGTGGCTCTTTGCTGGCCTGATCCAGGGCTTGGACTGCCCTGCATGACGGCCCAAGTGATACAGCTGTGAGCTATCTCAGCTACTTCTAGCTCTCAGAGGAAACGTGCAGCCCATGCAGAGTCTTTTCATGTTGGTCAGGGAGAACTAAGCCTTAGTTTATGATCTTTATGACTCTTCACATATCCAAACTTCATCTCCCCACTCACGTTTACGCCTGGCTACAGTTTATGGCCATTTCTTTTCCATCCCAAACTCCCCACGGCAGACATCCTCACAGAAGTGGATCCTGCTGGTGCAGGTTTGTACAGCTGTGATATTTTATACTGATATACTGTGGTTAACTGAGCCCAGGAAAAGAGGATTAATATTTTGACTGATGATTTTTAGAAGCTCTGGATCTGATGACTTTTCAGAGGGAAGATATGTTTTTGCTTTAAGTGAGGATGGTGTAACATTCCCACTGGTGGGCAAAGTCTAGTGGAAATAAAAAACATTTAATGGCCAGAAAAACTTTGTTTAACAGAAGTGGTAAACCTTTGGAGTTTGAACAATGCTGTTATGTAGCTGCAATACTGTCAATGAAGGGTTAAGAACAAGAAAATATGCCAAGGCAAAGTCAGAGATACAAGACCATATAATCCATTCGGATTGCAGACGAAGTAACTCCAGCCATGCCTAGAAGGTAACTGGACAAAGTATGTTTTTTCCATTAGCTCAGCTCATGCAATTATGCTGGTACAGAATTGCACATTTCTGCACAGTTCTGGCCACAGAAGCTATTTCTTCATGCTCAGACCTGTTTGCTGGAGGTGAAACTGAGCTGGGTCATTGGAGCTGCAGAGAACTCCTAATGAAACAAAACCGCATGAGGTTGTGCTTTGCAGGGGGTGGATGGCTGGATTAGGCAGTACACTAAGTAGTCCCCCAGGATATTTTTCAACTGCAATGCAAGCTCAGTGATCAAATATGGAACAGATTAACAGGAGGAGGGGTTGTATATTTCTTGTAAGTCACAATCTTCTTTTATTCCTGACTATCTGCAGTGCAATTTTTTTGAAGCACTGGTTTTTATGGTTGATTTTAGTGCTGTAATACCCATGGCATATCAAGCTACCAGTGTAGTTTTCTGATGAATTTATTTGCATCAATACTGTTTAAAATGAGTGTAGTAAGTGCAGGGATTAAAAGGAGTTATGTTTAAAAGGTCTTTATTTCTAGCAGTCTGGGATATCTGTGAACATAGCTTTTAAAAATAGGATCTTAATGTTAGCTCCAGAAATCCATATATAATTGCTCAATGTGTGGCCTGATTTAATTATATAGCTACTCGCTCTGATTGCATGAGATCAAGAGATGTTCAGATTTCTGATTCTGATGAAGAGAACAGCTGCATTAACGATGAGCTTGTACAATATTTCTCCTATGTGCTCTGCATTTTGAAAAAGAATAATATTTTTTATCATTTTCATTAACCTTAGCTGCACATGAAAGCACGAGCCTATGCCCCTTACAGTGAGTACTCTCCTCAGAGCATTTGTTGTAAAATCAAATTCCTGAATACTAATTTCCAAACCCAGTGTACCTGGACAGTTACCACTTTTGTTTTCATTACTTTGGATGCTTTGCACGATCAAAATAGGACATTGATGTCTGAAATTTCTTATGGGCAGCTATATCTATGCAAGTGCAGCCCTGCCCTGATCTGAGCAACTTGTGCCTTGCTGCTGCCTAAAGCCAGGTCCAGAAAGCAGATCCAACATCTCTGATCACAGCTCACTGAGGGTATGCTGCAGGGAGAGGCTGTTTGATATTTTCACAAGGGCATGTAGTGATAGGGCAAGGAGAATTGGCTTCAAAGTGAAAGAGGGCAGGTGTATATTGGATATTAGGAAGGAATTTCTCACTAGACAAGTTTTAAAGTCCCTTCTGACCTAAACCATTCTATGATTCTGTGAAAATGCAGTGATGGCCACAGCCTGTAAAGAGTGGTGGTGGCACTGCACAGATCACCTTTTAGGGATTTTAAACAACTCTTTACACATACACATTTAAAAATTATGTGAGTTTGGGGAGAAATCCATTCCCAAAGCCCTTCAGGACAGGCACCAGTTTCCACTTCCATCACTGTGCATCCCTCTGCCCCAGGTCACTGCCCCTGCTTGAATTGTGGTAGTTAATTCTGAGGAAGCATTACCTAAAGCGATACCCACTGCTCCCCAAGACACCTAGGGATAGCAGCATCTGTTCTGCTGAATAGCCTGGATGTGTTCACACAGAGTGAGAGCTGCCTAAGATTTATTTTAATTGAGTATGACTCCAAAGTGAGCAGCTGTATGACCGAGAGTGCTGTGGTGTTAAACTGATGTAACGATTGACCAAAATATTTTTAGAGTGCACTGAATACATTGAGAAATGCCAAATCTTGCCAGCTCCTGCAAACCATGCTCAAGTGAGACTAAGTAGGGAAGCTTGTGCTTGTCTCCATATACAGGTATATATTAACTCTGTAAATGTGGAAAAATCGTTTAGTTTATAATGTAGACATGTCTTTATACAGCAGAGCACTTGTAACAATAAGTTTAAGCCCCTCTGCTGTAGTATAGGTTCTTTTTTCATGGTGAAACAAATAATTAAAAGTGATAAGCTAAAATCAAAGAAAAAAAAAAGGAGAATTATATTTAAGTGAGATGGGCTAAAAGTAGCCAATGGCATAGCAGGCTGCACATTAGGCAAGTGAGATGCATCTTTTTTTACATGGAACTCGAACAAGTGTTAGGGAGCAGAGTGTTGGGAACAGCCTGCTATGAGGTGGACATCTGTGCATTTGCTAGTTTGTTTCTCCTTCTCTGGTACTTTTTTGCTCCTTTTGCTCAGATATTTTGTGTTTAGATATTGCAGAATATATGTATATTTTAATTTGCTTGCATTCATTACCGGTAGTACTCTAACTGAATTTGTATCCAAAATTCTTTAAAATTTTAATATTTCTCAAACACTTGAAATCTGTCTGCTTCTGTGTTCTCTGTGCATTATCAGGCACTTTGTGCTGTCTTTCCAACAACAACCCTGTTTCATTTATGATCCAGGACCTGCTACCTATGCAATAGCTCCTCAAAGCTTTGCTTTTATCCTCCTTTTCAGTGTTCCCTCCCTAGAAAGACTGATGTTGAAGGAAGGGGCTGTGGGGAATAGGGAAGATGGTTGGGGAGATATCACAGTGGGGTTTGGGGCTTTTTGAGGGGTGGGCTGGGATTTATTTTAGCAGAAGAAATTTGCTTTCCCAGCATGCTCAACACCACACTTTTTATGGGAGAGATGCAGGCTGTGTGTGCAACTGTGCTGAGGAGTGGTGTATGACAGACAGCCATGACCTCACTCCTGGATCTGGCTGGGACAGCGAGCGCCTTTTAAAACTCTTTTCCTTTGAAATAAACCTGCAGTGTGACCCATGGTCAGTAAGGGCCTCAAAGACACCCTGAGAAGATGATCTCCAGAGAGCTCAGCCATTAAGTGTAAGCAAGTTGCACACAGAGCTCAGCATACACAAAGATCTCCTAAAGATTTATAACCTGACAAAATTTGTATGGAATTCGGTAGCAATGAATGAATGTATTCATTTGACAAAGGCTATTCTTCACTGGTCCCCAAAATCTCATCTGTTGCTCCAGGGTATGTAAGCCTGAGATCTGTTTATGAAAAGGACAGATAATTTTGGTCAACCTTTGTATAGAAAAGAACACATTCTTTGTTTTAATCTCAAAAATGTTTGGTGTATTTTGCTGTAAACTAAAAATAGATTTAAAACTCCCAAATCTTTTCAGCACAAAAATGTCAGTGCAAACAAAAGTTTGTCAGAGCAATAAACAGCAAAAATCAAGGTCTTATAAAGGAAAGTTTGGCTAACCTGAGAGTCACACTGCTATTAACTTTCCCTGTAACCTAATAAAGAATCACTCTGAGGGCTCATCACTTCACCTGCAGCGTCCACTGCCATATCCCAAGGTAAAGGTGATAAATTCTCTCTTCATCCCTCCACCTCCAGCCCAGCTAGCACGATAGTTGGATTTTATGCATGATGTGTATTGACAACCACTGTTTATATCCATTCAAGTAAGAAGCCTTCAAAATACTTTAAAATCACAGTTAAAATAAATTAATTTATAATAAATTTATTTATAATAAACAAGTCACTCCAATCCATTAAAAACCCAAAGGCCCTGCTCTTGTTACCTGGATGCATAAATTTAAAATCAGATTCACTCTAGCAAAGATGGGGTGAGCTTGGAAGTGTCTGGAAGTGTCAGCCAGTGGAGGCTGGCCCAAGGCACGGGACTGGAAATTGGGGTACTCTGGTTTTGTAGTTAAATTCCTAAAAGCAGAGAAAGCACTCCAGATATGAGATCCTGCTGAAGGACTTCAAAAAGTGAAGAAAATAATCTTATCCATTACTGAATAGCTCTATGAAAAGAGAAGAAGCTCAGCACCACCTTGTTATCTGCACTTGACCTCTCCTGAGGCATCTGAGGCACAAAATTAAAAAGGAAAAATAGAAGGCCAGACTAAGCAAGGCCCGAGAGTTCTGCGTTTGTAAGCAGAGCTTCAGGACAGGGACAATTTCCAAAGAGCCATTTCAGGCAAAGGTCACATGTATGCATATAAAATCATTCCTGAAAGCAGCGCCTTTGTCCCCCTGCTATCTCCCAATGGAGCCATTGTCCCGCCGGGGCAGCTGGCACCCGGGCTGACTTCAGCCAGACTGCGGCGGGGCCGGGGCAGCCCCGGAGCCAGCCCGGGGCCGGGGCAGCCCCGCTCCCCCGGGACATTCCCGCTGTCCCCGGGCCGCTCCCGGCGCTGCATTTGCCGGAGCCGCTCAGCGCCAGGGCCGAGCGCGGCTCCCACGCCGAGCTTCAGACATGGAGAAAAGAGACCCGCTGGTACGGTAGGAGCATCTGCACTCCCCTTCTGCCCTGCCTGCTTTCCTGGCTTGCCAAAGCAGCCTTAAATAAATATCATTGCAAGCAAAGTCAGGAGCATGAATGTGGTTTTGCAAAATGCGACTCCATTGGGATTTGGCAAGTAGGAAGTCCTTCCAAACTGCATTCAGGGGTGATGTTGGAAGTCCCGATTCATAATAAAAGAGAAAATATTATTTAATGCACAGAGAAGAGAATGTGTTTTAGAAACCATAGTAGTTCTTGTATAGCTTGTTTCGCCTTCCGAAGAGACCTCCTCTCTTAACCTTTTTGATGTAAACTGCTTTTCATATATATTCTTACCTTACAGCAATGTCAAAATTGGCATCCAGCACAGACATGAGCAAAGTATCTTGTGTTTTGTTTATATTTACCTCCTACAGTGTTAATATTATGCAAGTATATAAATAAGAGTTTAGAACTCCCACATCACTTGGCTTTTGATTTATATTAAAAATTCCAGTGTCTGGAGCTTCACTGGTAAAGTTCTGGGCTTAAAGGCAATCTGTCTCAATAAGCTTCCTGTTACAGGTGCCTCTCCCTAAGCCTTTTTCTGCAGGGGAAGTACATGGATTTCTTTAATCAGGGTAGTAACACTTCAAGTATCTGTATTTTTTTCCATAACTCCCTATGCCACAACTGTAAAGTGCTGGTTAGAGAGGCAAGTTGATAAGGAGCAATGAAACGCTGCATGCCTCATAGTTCCCCTATTCATAATGGACTCATAATGATTTTGATTATTTTGTTTTTGAAGTATTTATCTTGGGTCCTTCTTTCAAGTTTCTTTTGCTTCTGATTTGCTTAGATTTTGACTGTGATTTGCTTCTAATTTCTGCTGATCTATGCATGCTTCCTGTCAGCATGTGTCAGTGAGAGCTTGTGCACGCTCTTCCTTATTGCCACCATGTCTGTGATGGAAACTCTCAGCTTCATTTGTCCGATGAAAAACAAAAAAGGGAAATAGGGCATTTCAGGGGTGTCGAGGTTCTGCCTAAAGTTTACACGAGTGCTCCAGCCCTCCCCACTGGATGTGTGGTGGGGTGTTGGGGAGGTGGGCTGGGGGCTGGCAGAGAGCAGTGGCCGTGCCTGGTGGATAGGGAGAGATACTGGGGGTTGCCTGTACCTAAAAGAAAGCAAAGGTGACTGTGGCCCTAAGATTGGCTGCCCACAGAGGACCTGCTGTACCTGTTCAGGGACATTTTTAGATTAAGAGCTTCTCATGAAGTGCAAGGCCGAAGAAATGTTTCCTCCTAGGAGGCTGACCTGTATAAGATGTTAAGAAAACAAAATAGTGCTCAATTTGTGTAGTAATATTTATTCTACAAAATATTAGCTTATTTCAGAGGTTGCAATATGAAGGTTAAACTATGAGTTTAATGTCACTGCAGCAAGGAGCTTTCCAATTATTCATCAAGGATGCCAGCTGAGTTTGAATGCCAGACAGCTAAAGATATGTTAGCATCATTCTTGAAAGCTGGAGCTGTTCATAGCTGTGCCTGCACTGCAGCCTTTACCAAAGGATGCCAAATGAATCCTTTGACATTAGCTGAACTGGAAGTGGAGGTAATGAATATTTGTGAGAGATGAATGAAGTGGTGCATGAGACTGCCCCTGGCAGCACTGGGGCTAGCACCAGCTTGTCCAAATTCCCAAATTCCCATGTACTATTGGAAGTGCTCATTTATGGCACTTTCCCAGATTAATGGATCACTTATGGAAACACAGCAAAACCTGATATTGCTGACACACCAGTAACACAAATTGTTTTTCAGGTGCTTACAAATCTGACAGCATCCTTGACCTTGCTCAATGAGGGGTTTTGGGCCTCCCAGCACAGGTCTCTCCATGCCACCCACACTAGCCCAGCTGGGATTCACCCTCCCCTGCGCTCATCACCGGGTGAGATGACAACTGTGTTTGTAGGGAGCCAGACCAAATGATCTCACAGGCTTTCTTTGTCTCAAAACCCGTGAAACTGTGTGTGCTCCACACAGTTAGAATAGAAGAGAACAGGGTCACTGTCACTTTGGTACACAAAAAAGACATAAATGTAGAAATAAATATGCATTGGCTCCATCACTACTGGAGAACTATTTTCCTATTGTGTACAGTTGTTTAAATTCCATGAGAAAGATTCACGGTAAATGGTCTTTTGTTCCTAGAAGGCTTCATGTTTCAAAACATTGAAATGACAAATTGCTTAGAAATTCTAGTTGATAGTGCTGTATGTGAAAAATTGGATGAAAAGAGATTAAAAATACAAGATAATAGCAGGTATGTTCAGCTCCTGTCCTCTTGTCCTAAGCCAGACAGAACTTTTCTCCTATTGCAGATAGACTACATCCATGGCTGGGAGACTGTGTCCTCAAATACCTGCTCTTCTAATACAGTTCCTAGCCAGCCACTTTCTTTTCATTTCTTTGTGGGGCTTCATGCCCTCCATCCATACTGTTTTTCTTGTGAAGCAACTCAGAAGTCTTGTCCAAAAGCTTACTCCTTTGTTTATCTAACTTCATTGTTTCTTGTAGAGACTTTTACTGGGAAGCTGTGTTGGGTTGGCCTTGTCTGGCCCACTCTCTCATTCCCCCTCCTCAACAGGGCAGGGGGAGAAAATAAGATGGAAAAGCTCATGGACTGAGATAAAGATAGGGAGATCACTTACCCAATTAGTGTCATGGGCAAAATAGACTCAAACTTGGTAAAAATGAATTAAATTTGTCGCCATTTAAAATAGGTTTAGATAGTGGGAAGCAAAATAAAAAATTAAAACAGCACTTTTCTTTCCCCTTTCCCCAGTTCTTCATTCCTGGTTTCTTCACCTCTCCCCACCATCCCAGGCAGCACTGGGGGGATGACCAGTCCCTGAGAGCCCCTCTCTTCTGCTCCCTCCTGCTCACACATCTTCCTGCCCCACTGTGGGGCCTTTCCATGGGCCAGGGTCATTCAGGACAAGCCTGCTTCTCGAAGGTGTCTTCTGGTGGTTGCAGGGGGTTCCCCACACTGGTGCCTGGAGCATGTCCTCCCCTCCTTCCTCAGTGACCTTGGTGTCTGCAGAGCTGTTTCTCTCACTTCCTCCCTCACTCATCACTACCTGCACAGCACTTTTTACCCTTTTCTGTTCTGTTCTGCCTGAGGTGCTGCCATCCTGGCCTCTCATGAGGGCCTCAGCTATGTCTGGTCCATGGCAGCCCCGGCCTCTCCACGTAATGCAGTACTGCACATGTTTCTGGATTCTCACCCTCTGTTCTTCTGTTTCCATGTATTTTTTTGGTGAGGTAAAAATTTTAACTTGAAAACCTTCTAGTTTTGAAGACCTCTCTGGCTTTGCTGTCACTTAGCTCTTCACCAGTTTTATTTTCCTTTTTTATTTTGAAGAAGTTCTTGGAAACCCATCCTTGTCCATAACCAATTTTTGGCCTGTCATGTCATCTGATGTAGAAACCTGCAGAAAAACCACTGGTGGGACACGGCCAGAGTTGCCTCTGCCATTCTTCTCCTGAAGCCCCCCCTCCAGCAGCACCCGCCTCCTGTCCCCATCACTGAAATGTCACATTTTATTCCCTTCACAGATTTCTCTTCCCTGCTGCTTGCTGTTAATGGCATGTTCAGATGAGGTCCTGCCTCATACCTGTGATGCTCAAAGAACTTGGGATATATGGACTATCCTGGGTAATAATGCTTTGTTCATGCAGGCTTCTTTGTTCATGCAGGCTTCAAATTTCAAGCTTCTGACTCTATACTGGCACATGTGGCAGTGCAGGTGGCTCTGGGACATGGCAGGATGAGCTGCTGAGGCTGCCAGGCTGCACATGCACTTAGCCAGCACCAGCCCACTAGTTCCCAGACACATCCATACCCTTGTGTTTACACACAAACCATCCCCCAGGTCATTCTTTTGCCAGAAGTGGATTATTTGCAAAGGGAGAATGTGTTAACCTGAAGAAAGGATGATTGTACTGCTCTACTTGTGCAATAGCAAAAGCTCTCAGAGGCAGCAAAGGCAGGACTTCTGAAATGGGCTCCACAGGGGATCACTCCAGGTTTTGCAGAGAGCCCTGTGCAAACCTGGGACAGGATTGGAACACTTCCCTCAGCTGTTTGCAAGCAGCATAGCAAAGCAGAGAGGAGGAATACAGCCCAGGAGCACCTCATCCCACACCCTGAATTTTCAATTACTTGACTACAGCAACTGGGCTCTGCAGAATTGCCCCACACTGCCTAATTTAAGTGCTAGTCCCTGAGGCAGGAGATTTTGGTGCAGCAGCATGCACCAGCACTCATGACAAAGAGCAGTAAAAAGGGCAAAGACACTGAAGTGAATTCCAAGGTAGGAGTTACTATCCACAGGACATTTGTTGCGTACTTCGCCTTGCTGAAAAATATTTTAAGTAGTAGTAGCTGTATGTCCCTGGTGCAGCTGGAGGGGCACTGATTTGTTACAGTCCTTGCAATCAGAGTTTCCCTGTCCCCTTTGGTAGCTCCAACATTGAATTTGGTGCAGGACTGGTCCCCCTTTGCTGCTGCCACAACACAGGTTCCTCACCACCATCCTGTCCCATCTCCCCATTCTCCTGTCACATTCTCCTGGCCAGAAAAGGTTTTAAAGCTGTCACATTCATCAGCAGCACCAGGGACATGGTGTGTCAGCATTGGCCTCAGGTGTGTGTGGGATGGTGGGAACTGCCACTCATCTGTATCAGGAGCACCAAAGGATGGTCAGTGCAATACTTAAAGACTTCACCGGCTGTATAAAGAGAAAATATGGCTTGGTTTAGCCATCTTTGGGGAAAGAAGAGTATGAGTTTGTGGCTGCAATCTGGCACCTGTACCAGGTGACACTAGGAAGAGAGGTATGGCTTCCTCAGTCATTTCAGGCATTCCTCAAAGGCTCTTTGCACACCCAAAATGAATTTTGGCTGGGACAATCATAAACATCCAGTGGATGAAAATATGGTCACTATGAGGGTAAGAGAAAATATCCTGATGAAACAATATTTTGTAAATAATTAAGTTGCCATCACCTGTAAATACCTGTTTTTATTTATTTCCATGCTGAGGCTGAGCAGCTAAAGTGGCAGTGAAGACAATAGCCAAACCCCAGAAAAAGTCACCCCTCCAGCTTGGACAGAGGGAATGCTGTAAGATGGGGTGAAATTCCCTTGGAGCTGATGACCCTTCAGCCGGGAGAAATGTAAGAAGCCCTTAAGTGCCTTTTGGATATCCAGAATAAAAGGAATCCTTTCCCTGCTCAGGGGAACAGCATTTCTTTGTATATCTCTTGTAAATGACATGATTGTACCAGAGAATCTAAGTCCTTGCTTACAGGAAACAACCTGAAGGGTCCCAGTCTCAGCTGGCTGCCAAGTCCAGAAGCACTGACTTGGGTCATTTTTGCTTGACTACATAAATTCAGTGCACCTAAAGATGCTCTAATTTTTTGGCATTCCCTAACATATAATGGACTTGTGCAGTAGAGTACAACTGAAAGAGTATTAGCAAGAGGGCAGAGATCACCAGGATGTTTTCCTTCTTATAAACCCCACAACAGCAAGAACAAGAAGGAGATTCCCTTTTGGAGTCTCCAAAGCTCTGTTCTCCTAATATATTTTGCCTCTTTTCGCCCTCAACACTAAGATGTCTTTTCCTGCCCTCCCATTGCTCTGCAAGCCAGCCCAGCATTCCCCACAGATGGCAGGAGATGGCTGTGACAGTCATGGGATATTGGGTGCCCTTCATCTACTCTGCTGTCCTGGGCAGTTGCTGTTGGCAGCATCAAGCCTGGTTTGTGTGTTGAATCTGCCACTTCTCCAAAAGTTTCCTGTGCCTCTCCTCTGTGCTTTCTGTTCTGCAGTCTGACTGTGTTTCTACCCGCTCTTATACAATGGGGTTTGGAGTTTGGCTTATCTGTTTTATTCATAGTGCATCAGAGTAGGAAACAACAAAAGTTTTTCCTAATTTGTTGTTGTTGTTTTTAATTCACTACCTTCCAAAACCATGCTGGAATTATCTGCAGCATCAAGGAGATGCTTCAGCAGGTTTAGACTCCCAGAAAATAGGGTATGAACATGAGGTTACAGTCCCACACTCATTTTCAAATGAGCTTTCATGGCTTAAGCTACCACAGAGGAAGTTTGTGCTCCTGCTCTGTCTCGGTGTAGGGGTGCTCCTCCTCTGATGACTTCAGCAGTCATCTGAACATACTCCTGCTCCTTGCCTCTTTCCATCATCCATCCTGGCTTCTTTGCCCAAAGTGTTTTGGGTTTTTTGTTTTAAAGGTGATTTAATCTTAGTGTTCATCCTCTCCCAAAAGAATGAAATGTTGAGCTCGCACACCTGAGCAGGGACCACAGGCACTGGAGGCTGGCAAAGGAGATGTCCCTGCTCTCTTCACAAGAGCGACAGTTTACTCAAGTGTTTTTTACATGGGTTGGATCAGATGTTACCATCGAAATTGTTTGGTTTCAGTGTCTTGGAGAAGGGTTAGCCATGGACAGTGAAAAGATAATAAATTAAATAGCTTTGCAGGCTCTCTGTGAATGCCCAGAAACATCTGTTTCTGCCCCAGAAATCTTCAACAAGTATAATTTTAAGCTGGTTTCAGTCTTGTCTGCTGTGAAAAGGACATTTACCAGGGTGGGGAACCTTCTCTGAAGGCTGAGCAAAGCAGAGCTGCTGTTGGTCTAGAGTAGTCAGCAATCACTAAACCAATGAATTGTTTCTTTCTGAAAGTCTTGTTTTGTGAAATAAAAAAACAAAATAGGAGTTAAACAAAACTTAAATCAGTAAGATTATTTGCTTTAAAATAATGAAGAAATCTATTAATATTTAAGTGACCTGAGTTTCCCTGCAGTTTACTTGTTTAATCCATTAGAAAAAAATACTTTATTCCTTTCCAAAGTTTTATGCTGAGAAAGTGAAATAGTATTTGCCTAAAACCCCCTGATAATTCTTATGCAAAACCATGCAGTTGCATATTTTTGATTACTAGCATTTTTCTTCCTTATTTTTATATCGCATTCCTGCAGATTTGAAATTTATTCAGTTACACATTATGATATGGGTTTAAAAAAAAAATCATTCAGCAATGGATCACATTGTTTTGTTGTTGAAATGTTGCTTATACTATTCTCACCCGTGGAAAACAGGGAGTACTGTTCCAACAGGATGTTTTCCCTTTGTACTTACATTTGTCATCTTTCCACTCGACTGAAATCAGGGGGAAAAAAAAAAAAGTGACCTTCAACTGAACTTGTGGTGACATGTTTCAACTTAGGAAAATTTGTGATGCTTGGAAAGTGGCCCATCTGTCCAAAATGACCCAAAAAGCAAGCGGCGATTGTTTTACGCTTTTGTGCTTTGCCATTACAGCAGGCAGCAGCAGATGCCTGTTAAGAAAGGCAGGCAGGGTGTTTGGTGAATGCTGCGGTGACACCGCTCCCCTGGGAGCAGAGGGAGTGGGGGGAGAGCAGAGCTGGTCCCTGCCCGGCCCTCTGCCCACGGATGCTCCTCACTCAGTGCCCGGCTGCGGCTGGGAAGCAGCAGCAGCAGCACTTTGCAGCTCTCTGTGTCCCACTGCTGCCAGCGCTGAACCAGGGCAGGAAACTCATCCAACTGTAAAACCCGTCAAAGGAAGGGAGGTTTTTAACCTGTTTGGATTTGCAGTGTATCTCTAGAAATGGCTGGGGTGAGAGGATGGAAGAGATACCTAGGACTTGCCAGTCTGCCAGGACTGGTAGATATTTGGTATCTGGATTCTACCGGGTGGGTTTATTTCTGTTCTGAAGGAAAAGGGCAGAAAAGCCAGTTATTTCCAAGGTATTGAAATACCTTGCCCCCCTCAACAGCTAGGGATAGCTTAAAAAAGATGTGTCTTTCAACTATGAGATAAATCAGTACACCCAAAAAAGGGGCGCAGATTTAAATTTGTTAACATGTTAGCTGTGTCCCCATTTTATGCATTTTTCTATGAACAAAAGCCTGGACAGTTCCTGTTGTATCCTCTGCCACATAAATGTTCATGTGGCCAGTGAATCAAATCAGGCAGTTTAGGCAGTGTCTAATAATGGTTGTTTTTCTCTTTAACAGGACTTCTTCATCAGCTGTCCTAATTTCTTCAGGATTTCCTTCTCTTTGTGCTGGACCGATTGCATTTAGTGGTGTAGACCTGCAGTCCTTATGCAAATAAAATAGATCTGCTTGAGTCAGGCTCATGCTCATGTGAAGTAGGTTCAAGCCCCAGAAGGCCCTCAGATTTTTTTTTTTTTTTGTCTTAACTGCAACACTGCCAAGGTCTGTTCTATGTTCATGCATTTATTTACCATGCCAAAAAAAACCTTTCATAGGTGGAAACACACATCACTACAACAGCAGTCAATTCTTCAGCCTTAGATGACTCTTATACGTAGAACAAGGAGGAAAATGTGCCCACCTGAAGGCAAGTCCCTGCTTGTTGTGTGGGAATCCTTTGTTTCCAGCCTGACCCCACTTTGATCTTTCTGCAGAAGTATTGATGCTGCAAAGCACGTCCAAAGCCTCAGCTGCAGGCAAGCTGAGAACAATATTCCTAGTGACATATCTCTTTAAACTGAAATCAAATAGGATTTTGCTGTTTTGAAAATATCAGTGAGGTTTTTTTAGATTAACTAGGAGAAAGATATTAATTAAAACATTTCTTTTTCGATCCAAGTGCTGAAAACATGAAAAAAAGTATTTCAAACAAACAGAAACCCTTGTTTGCAAAGAAAACAAAGTAAACAGTATTAATTATATCCACATTTTACTGTAGGGGAGAGACTAGCACTTGGAAATTTTTTAATCATATCCAAGCCTTGACCTTGAAAATGTGCCAAAATAGAGTTTGAGCTGAGGGTAAATATAATCAAGTCAGAGAGATATGTTACAGGGTTATTGTAGAAGTCCCCACATGAAGTTTTATATACCCAGGAGATTCAAAGCTAATACTCTACTGAGAAAGGTTTGAACATGGTAAAGGATGTACATAGAAATAACAAAAAGAAACTAGAAATGTGATTTGAAATCTAGAAACCCTGTTTTTTACATCTTTAAGTAGCTTTCCCATCCTTGTAGGTTGTTGTTGTCGTTGGGTTTAGTGTTTTTTGGGGGTTTTTTAAAGTTTTTTTTTGCTGTTATTTTGTTTGTTAGTTTTTGTTTTGGTTGGGTTCTTTTCTCATTTAGCTTTAATTCATTATTTTAAAGGGGCTATGGTTTTTGTGGGATGTAATAGGTTGTATCACTTGTAAAATTCAAATAAATTAACAGTGATTGTGTGTGGCATATGCAAGGTACCATGCAAGGCCCTTGAAACCTCCAGATTGCTGTCTGGGAGGGATAGGTGGGTGGATTTCACACCACTGAAATCTACAGCTCTTTGAAAAAGACCGATGTAAAGCTGTTAATGGGCACCTGTGACATCCATATCAAGCAGTGGAAAACAAGAGTGAGGACCTGAATACACAAACTTTTACGGGCTGTGCTAAAAACACATATGGGCCCTGCGGCTCCATGTTTCACTCCTTCATATTCTTCGTGAAGATTTCCCATCACAGAACAGTTTTTAGTCTGCAGTTGCTAGAATTTTTATATATGACTATCTTAAGAAATACAATTCTCAGTGCATTTTAGTGAAGTACTTGGGCTGCTTCATAATAGTAATGTCCAGGAACTGAATTGGGTATGTGTTAGTTTCTTTGAAGATGAGGAAGGCATAGATATGGGAGTGGTGTTAACCCTGCTGCTGTCGTGTGTGGTTCACAGTGAGAGCTGTAATACTCTGTGTTGGAGTGGCTGGTGTATTAGCTGGGTACTGCTGGGAGAGAGAGAGACAAGCATTCAGGCACCCAAAGCTTTCTCCAGGTCACTGAAAACTCCTCTCCTCTTTCCAGCTGTCCTGCTAAAAGACATAACCTCACTTATAAACCTTGTTCTGCTTGTATGCCACCGCAAATGGTGACTGTGTGTGGAGGGTGCACTTGGGCTGACCCCTCACAGGCATCACAGGCAGCTTCTGGAGCTGCAGTGCTGTCACCAAATCCACAGTCCTCACTGAACCACTGACGCTGTTGTATCTGATGTGGGGTGCGAGAAATTTTATTTCTCTACTGCATTATGCCCTCCTTTTTCTCACCAGGATGCTCAGCAGTGTTTCCGTCGTTATCCCAGTGAGTATACAAATGTTTTACGTAAGTAAAGCAGAGACAGGGACTCGGGTCCTCCCCTGGCCAGTTCCTCTTCTGTCTCTGGGTAGGTAGGACTCGGTTTCAGACAGGCACGAACCCACTATCGCGGTGTTTTGAGCAGGACACGTACATGAGGGTGAGGTGAGGAGGGGAGCAGCGTGCTTTGCTGCTCGAAGTGCTTTGCTGGTGGTACTCAGTGAGTTTGGGCTGTATCTGGGTGCTCTCCCCGCAGCCCTGTGAACCCTGCAGGCGTTCTATAGGATGCTCAGAAATGCTGATGGGTCTATATGTGCCTAAGGCATTTGGTGCTTCAGGGCCTGGGCTGCAGCAAACTGCAATTTTCAAGACTTTAATTTGTCCATGATTGTCCCTGAGGGTCTGGCACTGCTTTATGGATCTTTCTGGCCAGGAAAGTCATTCTCAGCACAGCCCTCCAGGGCACCAGGCTCTATGATTTGCATACCATTCCCCTCGGGGCAGTGATGAGCAGACAGATAATTGAAGACTGGTGGTGTTTTGCGAAACTGCGGTGAGGAGGGTGTACTTTCATGTGAGCACAGCCTGGTTTGTGGGTCTCCCCAGGCTCACGGGGTAGCAGAGGGCATAGTGGTGCAGCTCCTCGGCAGTCAGTCCTGTGCCTTCTGAAGTTCCACCTGAATCTGAGGAAGATCTTATTTACTGTGAGAGTGACTGAGCACTGGAACAAGGTGCCCAGAGAGGCTGTGGAGTCTCCTTCTCTGGATATATTCACCATCCTTAGAAATGTGCTCTAGGGAATCCTGTTTGATCAGGATGAACTCCAGTGGTTCCTTTCAACTTTAACCATTCTCTGAGTCTGTAATAAAAACGTGGTTTAAAGTCCTTTACACACAGGAATCAGCTCTACTTTATATGTTGTGTGTGCCTCTTTGATTTTGTTAAAACTCAGGCTATCTTCAGGAAGGTACTCAACTCTTCCCAAGCTCACTCTGGCTGCTGGAAGTTCATTTGGTTTCTCAGTGCTTGTACATGAGTATGCTTGATGTGGATACTACTTGAATTTCTATGTTTTTGGTTTTTTCTATGTTTCTAGGTTTTGTTCCTTGAAATTGCTATTTTGTACACTCAACTGACTGTTTTTCTTGGCCTGTATGTGGTTGCTGTGTTTGGGAGGATGAGTGCTCTGAGACACGACAGAGAAGTCCTTCACCTTTCTGTCTTTTATGTTGCTGTCAATCCTACTGGAGGTTTTCACCCTGGTCCCCCAGTCACCTGATGCATGCAGCATTCAAGTGCAAAGTTGACAGGAGTAGCTAAAAAGGCTCATTTTATTAGAGTCCACTCCATCCACTGACTCAGCCAGTATATTTGATTTCTCTGCATTCCTTTTCTCATTAGAAAAACTGCTCAAGAAAAATGAGGTTTATATAAGACTGTAAGTACTGCCTTGCTTATATTAACTCTATGGAATAGCATTTGATACCATTTCCCATAGAATTCTTCTGCAGAAATTGGCTATTCATGAGCTGGATGGGTGCCCTCTTCACTGGATTAAAAATCTGACTGGATGGCTGGGCCCAGAGAGTGCTGATGGAGTTAAATCCAGTTGATGTCCAGTCTCCAGGGCTCAGTACTGGGGTCAGATCTGTTTAATACCTGAATGATGATCTGGACAAGGGGATTGAGGGCACCCTCAGTCAGTTTGTTGCCCAGCAGAAAAGGACCTGGGAGTGCTGATCAACAGTGGCTGAACATGAGCCAGTGTGTGCCCAGATGGCCAAGGAGGCCAATGGCATCCTGGCCTGGATCAGCAATAATGTGGCCAGCAGGGCAGTGACCTGGCACTGGGGCTGATTGCCATGCACCTTGAATCCTGGGTTCAGTTTTGGGCCCCTCGCTTCAAAAAGGACATTGAGGGGCTGGAGCATGTCCAGAGGGGGGAAACAGAGCTGGAGAATGGTCTGGAGCACAGATGAGGAGAAACTGAGGGAGCTGGGGGTGTTTAGCCTGGAGTAAAGGAGGCTCAGGGAAGACCCTATCCCTCTCTACAACTCCCTGAAAGGAGGCTGTAGCCAGGTGGAGTTTGCTCTCTTCTTCCAAGTAACGCATAACAGGATGAGACAAAATGGCCTCAGGTTGTACCAAGGGAGGTTTAGACTGGATATTAGGAAAAAT
>VYZR01119173.1:108580-118706 GCA_013400675.1 Oxylabes madagascariensis | reverse complement strand
TTTCCTATTCCCACACTCTGCCACATACTTCTTGAGTGAAATCAGCAACTCATTAAAGCTTCTCAAAAAAAAAAAAATAAACAGCCACCTTGAAATGTTTCATTTGCAGGTTGCAGGGACCCCTCCACACCAGGCTGGTGATCTCCCTGAGCCCAGAGCCTGCAGGTCCCACGAGGCCGAGCCCATGGAGGCATTCCCAAGTGGAACACGACGTCTGCTTTTGGCAGGGGAAGTAGAGGAAGACTCAGCTCATAAATCCCCCCAAAGACTGAATTTTCTGGAGTCTTCTGCACCGTAAAATTAGCCCGTGGAGCAGGAGGCTCAACCCTCTTGCACCACTGGGCTGCATCAAGGATAAACACATTAAGGCAAGGCATTAAGATCCCGTGGTAATTAGGAGCCATATAAGTAACTTAGATATAGAATGAAGCTACTAATAATGCATGAATGCAAAGCCTTAAGAAGTTTGCTTCATATAAAGCACCCAGCTATTCGGTGGCTTAGCTCAATTCTCCGAAGCTGCAAATTCAGGCTGAAGATCTTAGGAGGATGTGCTCGTTCTGGGAGGTTTTTTTTTTTCCTTGTCATAGTTAAAATATTGCTGAGCCCAACTTTTTGTTATAGGCAAGGTTTCTCCCATAGCTCCTCACCAGACTAGAAAATGTAGAAAGGCAGGGCAAAATGTTGGAGTTTTTTGCTTTTCTTTTTTTTTTTTTTTAAACAGCACATAAAGTTAGGCAGAGGGCTTGGGGGAAGATTCAGATTAAGGGAGTGTATCTAATGGTCAGGCCAGGGAGATGGAATCAGTATTCCTGCCACTAATTCACTGTGTAACCTTGTGCTGTCGCTAAGCTTTTTCGTGCTCTATTTTCCTCATCAGTAAAATGAGTATTATAATAGTTACCTTCCTGATAAGGGCTTCAGTTAATCAATTTCTAAAGCCCTTAAGTACAGAGAGACACAAGGTATCATATCAACAAAATCCAGCATTTATCTGTGCCTGGATATTCCCTGAACTGCACCAGCTGTAAAGGAACAGAACCTGAGCTGTATAAACCCGAAAAATTCCCATTGACTTTGATGAATAAACACTATTTCTTGCAAATACTACCTGCATTTTTTTTTTTTGGTCACCGGCAGGATTTGTTGCTTAAAAACGTGTTTGAAAAGCAAATTAAAAAGGTTTCAGGTGGGCTGGAAGAATTAAACTCCCCCGATGACTGAATTGCTTGCACAGTTTACCTGTGCTGCTCCTCACAGTAACTTGAGTCAGTCTTTGTGCCGCTGCTGGTAGCAGGAGACAGAAAAAGAAGTGCTACAGTGGGTTTTGCTCAGAATTCTGAATTTTTGCCAAGGAAATAGGAGGAGGAAATAATGAACATTTGATGGGTGTTTTTCAAACAATAGAATACTAAATTATGGTCTGGGAAGGAAGATATTTTCTTATAAGAGCTGACTAAGGAGCTTAGCAAAACTGAAGGGTGAAAGAGAAGAGGGATTGTTGTATATAAGCAGATCAGGGTGTAGCAGCAGGGAAGGAAAAGAGCCATTAAATCAAAAGGACAATGCTGAGAGAACAAATGGGTATAATAAACAGGCCTTTAATAAATTCAGGTATGAATTAGAAGAATGCATTTAAATATCAGAAGAGCTGGATTATAGCCAGCAGGCACGGGCAGGGAAGGATCCCACTCAGCCACAAGCTGGGCAGGGGAGTGGACCTGAATCCACCCCCATCCCTTCCTAATGCTCAAGCCAGTAAATTGATTTACGTATTTCATTATTTTTCCTTCAGTTTGCTACATTTCCAGGAAAATGTGGAAGATATTCTCCTTTCTTCAAAACACCTTCTTGCACATATAGATTTTAAATAGAGGAGGACACCCCTCCCTCATACATATCTTCCTTCTATCCCACACTTTGCTCCACCCAGCATTTGCTGCCTTCTCCCACCTCTCTTACTGCCCAATACTTATTTCCCCTTCCTCCTTCAGCTTGCAGCCCAAACCCTTTCAGCCCTGTCCTTCATCAAGCAAAGACAAACAGCTGCAGTTGATGGTTACAAGCCTCAGCACATGTGGAGCAGCCTGAATTTAAAATGTGTTTGTCTCCTTCCTTGCCCTGCTCACTTTGGGCTGCCTTGGCTTCCAGTGCACCAGCTCTCAACCTGCCCAACAGCTCGACACTTGAATAATTTAAGTGATTTACATTCCCCAAAGTGCATCCAACCAGGTTTATTATGAGTCTTTGTGACTTGTTCTTTTAAAGCACTTCTCTGGCGTCTGCTCTTGAGCAGAGCTCACCACCCAAGTCAGTTCACAGCAGTAATGGGAAGCTAAGTGCTGTTTCTTGAAGTTTATCATGGCAGCTAAGCCATCCAGGTGGGCTTAAATTATGGGTCTTTGTGTTCTTTGGGGCTGTAGAATGTGCAGGTGTGATAAAAGTAAAACACACCAAAAAAAAAAAAATTTCTCCATGTGGAATTTCTGTCTCTGTACCAAGAAATTGCACGTGATACTTCATGAGCTTTTGCCCTCTTTCAGGGCAAAGTATTTTTATTTATTTGTTTGTTTATTTATTCTCTGCCTGTCACATGCCAGCACATCCCTTGGGATACACAAACCATCCTCTTTCTCCTTGGACCACTCTGGTCTGGCAGAAGAGGGTGGCCTTTTCTCCAGGCCAGCAGCTCCCACTGGGCAAAGCTTCTTCTGCTCTGTGTGAGTTTATTTTTATTCCTCACAGCTCTCCTCCTCACCGAAGTGGGGCCTCCTGCAGCTGCCTGCCCGATTCCAACTGGCCTTGCACACACAAGTTTTGCTCTGCTGCTGGAATATCTCCTCTTTCCACTCTCTGACCTGTGTCCAAAAGGTATCACCCTCCCTCTGGACATGCCTCAAGGACTGTAGCATCCCTGAGGAGGACAAGGAAAGCATTTTTATAGCTCCTGTGGAACTGAGAAAGTCTTTCAAGACTTTCCTTTATCCAAGGCCACATGGAAGTGGGTAGAAGAGAATTGTAGAGAATTGGTCCTCCAGCCCCTGCCCTGTGGGTCAGCCCTAAGTTTGTCCTTCCTTTTGAATTTGTGCAGGTTCCTGCCTCGCTCTGAGCTGCCTCACTTTACTTTGTCACATCTCAATACTGCGTAGTCAAAATTCCTCTCTGTGCTTTCTTCCATCCTGTTCCTCACCATTTTAGTGCCTGGCTCGAAGCCTCCCTGCCTCACTGCACTGCTGGTCACTCAGCTTCCCCTGCTCGGGTTTGTCCATCACTCTGAAACTCCTCTCCCTGTCCGAGGAGTCGTTCTGCTCGCATTTGAGCACACACCACTCATGATAAGCAGCAAATCAGTCCTGCATTCCCTGTCCTAATGTGTCATGTGGGAATCTCTCTGGAGCCCACGGTGAGGGTTACAGCTTCCCCCTTGACCTGTGAATTCGCTCCTGCTGTGGGGACTGAGCACTGGTCCCTCATCCACTAAAAGAAGATTTCAGCCTCATTTTTCACTGGCAGTGACCAGAATGACCAATCTGCTGCCTGCTGAGGAGCAAAAGGTCAGGCCGAGTCCACTTTGTGGCTAGTTGTTTTTCTCCACAGTGACCAATTTCAAGCAGTAATAGAAGCATCAATAATGTCTCTGTCTACCCTGACTGCTTCGTTTTCTTCTTTTTCTTTTTCCCTATCGATTGAAATATTGCAGCCTCCATTTGTGAGCTGGGCCCCTGCGAGGCAGGCTGAGGCACTCACACACGGCTCGTGCCTTCCTCAGGGGCAGCATGTGAGGAGCTGAACCAATTTGGGATTGTGGAAATGGTGGCCACAGAATGCCACTTGTCATCTCCTTGGCTTGGGCTCTTCTGTGGCTGAGCTTTTGGTGCTCGGGGGGGGCACCTGGCAGCTGGAATCATCCTCTTGTGTTTGCATGCTGAGGAGTACCAAGGAAAGGCCCCCCAGAGTTTTCTCAGAGCAGAGGAAAAACCCTCTCCAAGGGGTGATCACTGTCCCAGTTGGTCCTGTCAGAGCTGCAGGTGAAGCTGAGAGCAAGAAGGAACCTTAAGGAGGGGAGCTGTGTGGCACCTGTGTCCCCAGAGCCACCCCCGCTGTGTCCCTGCTCAGCTCTGTGTGGAGCACGATCCATCCTGCAGGAATTCTGTGGAAACCAAGCCTTCCTGCCATCTAGGTGGGGGAAAAAAACAAACCCAAAGCCAACAACCACCACCAAAAAAACCCCAAAAACCCAAACCACCAGAGTTTCACCAGCGGTCATGCTTCTTCCCTGAGGCTGGGTCAGGCCTACCAAGCCAGGAACTTTGTTGAATTTCACAGCTCCCTTTTCTCAGGATAAGTTAAAGCTCAGCTGCACTGCTGCAGCCCCAGCCTGGGAGTCTCGATTTTTGAGCTGTCACCACATATCATTTCTTCTTGCACCATGGCAAGATGATACACTGATTTTGGTTTCTACAAGGCAGATCCTGTGTTGCATGGAGTCAGGCCCTACTTCTTGCTGTTTTCCTGTAATTCTACTTCCAATTTCTAATTGGAAATTAGAATTAATTCCAATTTCTAGTTCCAGTTTCTCATTGTAACTTGTAACTGCCCCCACAGCCTGTCCCACCTCACCACAGGCCCCAATGGCATCTAATTGTCATGGGATTGTGTTTGGGTGGTGTGAGACATCTCCTGCCTCTGTATGACCTACTGCTCTGCAGACTCTGTATCCCATCAGAATCCTCCTCTGGAATACAGCTCCTTGCAAATCTGATTGCTGTTGACAGCTGAAAACTGAATGGAATTTGGTGATTTTAAACAAATCTGTTCCTGCGAGCACAGGCTTTTGACTGCACAGGCTTTGTAGTTTAAAATTGCTGAAGTTAATTGATATTCAAGAGTGATTATTCAATGGTAATGCATTCATAAACAATGTCACTGCTCGTTTGAAAAATTAAAACATTAATTTAAATTAAACTGTAAACAAGGGAAAGACGTTGTGTGAGTAAGGATTGAGAAGGCCCTGCAGAACATTTGACTGCAGTGATATTTACCTATATCCATATGGGACGTGTGCATTTTAAAATCAGGAGACTCAAAACCATTTCAAGCCCTATTTTCTAGCCCTATTTTTTTTCTCTTTACTAAGAGGCGATGATACTCAGTGGTCACTGAATCTTCAGAAACCTCTGTCAACAATCTTCTCCATCAAACTTCTCACCTGACTGGGACATTTGACAACCCAAGCTGGGATGTGATGGCACTTCCACCCCATGTAATTATTGCTGCAATTAAAATCAACCCATTTGGGGCTGAAAAAAAATTACAACTGCCTGTTTTGACGATCTTACCTTATATCACTTCCAACAGGAAAGGTTTCTTGGGTAGAGTGTGGCATTTGCTGAGACATTTCCCTGTCCTAATAAATCCCTGCTTTATAGATAGATGAGACAGGTTATAAGCCTGGGTCAATAAGGGAGGCTACAGAAGTACACAGAGCAGTGAGTTAAATCTTGTGTGACCTGGGTTCAGGATTCTGCACTGCTGCAGACCTCTCTAATCTTGAAGAAGTCACATCTTCTCTCCTGTTTTTTCCTGTAACTTGGGTCTGTCAACACTCTTTTGCATCATGGGATTTTCAGAGTATAAAAAATACTCCAAAAGTGTGGAGGCAGTCAACGCAGGGGTAACGAGGGTCATCTAAATACCACACTTAGATAAGTAAGGATGATTATTTTCCATGTCCTTTATTCCTGCATGATAAAAATGTTTCCAGAAATCATTATATACAACACATGAGCAAGAAGCAGCAGGAGAGTAGTTCCCTGTCCTCAGCTATTTTCTACATGTGGATGAGGTATATTTTTGGAGGGGGGGGGTGGTTATTTAATCCCTGAGCCTTTTCTTGACACATTGGTAAATAGAGTACATTTTGTACAAGTTTGTTCATCATGCCACCCTCGTAATATTAGCAAGTAAAATATATAAAGTTATTTGTGGTGAGTGAGAATCAAATCTCCTCTCAGGGATTACTGGCAGTAGAAGAGGCAGAATGACTTTAATCCCGTCCAGCACAGAGAATTCCCAGTAGCTTCAGTGTTAGTCTTTTGTTTTCCAGAAGTTTACCTTGGGTTCCCTGTGGAACACAGCAAACTTGATTTGGTGGAATCTGACCCCTGACATTTCTTCTAACACAGTCTCTCTGTCAGGTAGGAACCCCATTTTTTTTTTTTCCTTATGAGTGCAAAGGAAGAGGGTTGTTCCTTAAAATTAACAAGAAAATTTGAGACGTCTAAATCAGCTTTCTTTATATGGCAAAACATATTTATTTGTAGAAAAAATATAAGAAGCAGAACTCCTAGGCTCTATCTTTAGCAGCAAATGACCAATTTTACATTGTGTCCTTTCATGCCTCAGTTTCCCAGTGTTCAGAAAACCATAATTAATTTTTAAGGCAAGATATGCCCTATATATGCAGTTCTATATTCCATTATGCTCGGTATAACCATTAAATTATTTTTTTAGAGCACACGATTTAAAACTGATAGTAAGAAATACTTTTCCTACACAGCACATAATTAACACGTGGCACTCAATGCCACAGACGTTATTGAAGCCGAGAGCCTTGGAGGATTCACAAAAGGATTAGAGATTCATATGAATAATGGGAAATTCTATTAGAGAAAATAAAAAATGCATGAAGGATGGAGGACGTCATGCTTTGGGGTTATAAAGCAGCTGCTAATTGAAGACAGAGACGTGCTGGGTGCACAGGACATCCTGGGATGGTTTTCCAGAGGGTTTCTTGGGCAGGACAGCAAAGCTGGGCTGCTGAAGGGGTTGCTGGGCTGCCTGGACCTCTCTGTGAGGCAGCTCCTGTCTGAAGGTAACAATAAAAATAAAACCCAGAGCCAGCTATGGATGAGCCATCATGGTCTGGTACTGGGATTCTTGGCACTGCTTCCAACTGTTCCTGACTTTCCAGGTGTGGGGGGATGTCTCAGGGCAGCAAAGCTCCAGAGCAGGATGATGTCCCAGCACCTTGGGACAAGTTCCAGCACACTGTCNTGGTTTTGCTTTCAAACCAGTGCTAAACTATCCCATCTTCTCCCACAACCAGAACCCTCAAAGCTGAATCACACCTGCCTGCTCAGTCGGTTTGGAGTCATTCCTGTCCAGCCTCCACCTGCCTCCTCACCCAGAGCCTTCCACAGACACCTCTGCAGAAGTCCTGGAGCCATTTAACAAACACCTCAGGTAGCTGACCGTGCTTGCAGCTCCTGAGCAAGCAATTATAGTTCATCCAACCAAAGGCTTTCATTTGATCCAGCCTCAATTAGAAGCGAAGGCATTGCCACGTCTGCCCACAAGTTCAGAAGTGTCCACAATTCCACTTAGATTATTGCTGTATTTCTGCAGCCTTTGATAGACTAAGATTGATTACAAAAAATAAGAAAAAAGAGTGACCTTCCTCTGGCTTTTCCAGTGGTTTTTCCATTAGTATTTTATAATCACTGTTTAAGGGAGAAATTGCTCTCTGGTTATTAAGGTAAAAATTATCACCTTCTTTGACTAATAAAATCAATAAAGGCTCCTACCCTTTGAAAAGCCCAGAAACCTTCTCTCTCTTCATAATTAAACATTTCAACCTAATCGGGAGCAATAATAACCTTCAAAGTTTTATAAAATTCCTAATAATAATATCTTACAGAACACCTTTCTGCTCAGCAGGTTTCACAAATTGCAGCCAAGATTTGGAAAGCATCTTTATTCATGGCTGGACTGGGATACACATGTCAGGTTTTGAGGAGTTTTTTTGTGGAGTTTCTGTTGTTGTAGGACACGAAAAAAGATGCTAGACTCCAAATTTTCTCAGAAGGCAAGGAGCATAGAATGAAGACTTTATTAACTAATTCTTATTACTTTTTATAAGGTGTTCCAATACAGACTTATCATCATTGGTGAATAGGAACTACACCTCTCTAATGCCATTGGTTAAACTAGAAAACAGCTAAAATGTTTTCTTTTGATAACTAGAAAGGCAAAACACCACCTGGAGAAAGATTGTTTTGAGAAAGGATAGTTGTTTGCCAAGATTGTTTTGAGAAGAAGGTTTCTTGAGGAATTTTCCCTTGGGAAAAAGGTTAGCAGCTGCTAGCAGGCTAAAATCTCTCAGACCCAGAAATATCAGGCCCACAAGTTTCATTATCAGTGGTAAACAAATCCCTGCAGGATGTCTGATTGCTGCATTCCTGGCACAACTGAAGGGCTGTTGTTTCTGGGTTTGCTATGTGGCAGCCAGAGGATGTAATTTGTAATTGCTGATGCCTGTGGTAGGGCATTTGCACTCACTGAGAGACCTCTGAGGGAATCATGGAATGGGTTGGGTGTGAAGGAAGCTTACAGCTCCTCTAGTTCCAAACCCTGCCACGCCAGGGACATCTTCCACTGGACCAGATTGCTCAGAGCTCCATCCAGCCTGGCCATGGGCATTTCTAGGGATGAGGTAACCTGTGCCAGAGTCTCACCATCCTCACAGCAAAGAATTTTTTCCTGTTTTCTCATCTAAACCTGCTCTTTGTCAGTTGGGAGCCATTCTCCCTTGTCCTGTCACTCCAGGCCCTGTAAACTGTCTCTCTCCATCTTTCTTTAGGTTCTCTTCAGATACTGAAAGACCACAACCAGTTCACCCCAGAGCCTTCTCTTCTCCAGGCTGAACAATTCCAATTCCCTCAGCCTTTCCTCACAGCAGAGCTGCTTCATCCCTCTGATAAAGTTTGTGTCCTCCTCTGGACTCTCTCCAACACGACCATGTCCTTCCTTTGCTGGGGACCCCAGAGAGGATGAGACTGTTGCAGATATTGACCATTTATAGCTAACTTCTATTTAAAAAACCCATATTTTTTCAAAATGTTTTATTTTTTCTATGTGTGTTGGAACATAGTGAGCAGAAGCACTTTTTGATGTCCCTTGATCCAACAGGGTTAGCTGTGGGTGTTGAGGGTCAGTGATGGTGTAGTCAGGGAGGAGGAGAACACCAAATATCTCTTCAGCCCAGCTGGAGTGTCAGTGTTCACTTACATAGTGGAAGAAGGGGGATCAAAATTCCTAATCTCACAGGGAGAGATACTGCTCCTGCCTCTCTAATTTCTCCTGTCCTTTTCTGGAGTTCCATTTATCAGGATTACAGACAAGTTATCTCTGTCAGGCTTGAATGGCTGCTCTCCCGGGCACCGAGAGACATCCCAGCTAATTAACTATCATCCTACATTTGATGATGATGAGCATCCACTGAGAACCTTCCATCCCAGTGGATCTCTTGGAGCTCCACATATTAAACAAACCTGCCTGTGCCAAGCCCAGGGATTTCCCCCTCACAAATGAGCGGCAACCAGTTTGGAGCCGAGTTTAGGAGCAGGCAGAGGAGCTGTGCTCAGATCGCGGCAAGGGGAAGGAGGGCCCTTATGGAATGATTAACTTGTCTAGGAAAATGATGTCTCTGCAGGGATTTTATTTCACATGTAGCTGCCACCAGGAGCCCTGTAACAGAGCAGCAAATACAGTTTAGGAATCCCCTCTCAGCAGTGCCCATGTCTAGAGTTCCTGCAGGTGTCATAGGTGTGTGTGTGCCAACTGATAATTAGGAAATCTTGACTCAAAATTCACCATTTTGAGCTAATCTAACCCTTTTCCTAGGCATAAACATTTCTAAACGTGGGTGTTTTCTTATGAAAGAACATCCTTTCAGTGCCTGTCCTTGAAACCTCTTTGGCATTTCCAAGGGATGCCTGGGATAATGCTGGACTTTTTTATATCCATATTTAATCCATTTCAGTGAGGGATCTTAACCAGCGTTCTGTGGCCCTGAGTTGTGCTGTATGGACAAGTCCCCTGACTCCTTCAGGCATCTGGGAAAAGCCTGTTTTGGGGCAAACCTTATCTCTAGAGGCTCCAGGTGTTCAGCTGTGTTTGGAGATGGGTTGGCTCTGGCTTTCAGCGACATCCTCAAATCCTGTAACAACCAAAATGCACATCTACAATTAGAAGAAAAAAATCCCCAAGGCCTTTGTAGGCCCTCCCTTTCTCCCTCTTTGGGTGAAGAGAATAATTTGAGCACCGTAGCAATAGATGAAAGAGC